>NBNE01001199.1:0-13898 GCA_002215365.1 Phytophthora megakarya | reverse complement strand
AAACTTTTAACGTTCTGAATGATTATTTTGATGGAAACGATGTGAATTTGAATTATCAAGTTAAGTGACCTGGCTCTACTTATGAATGGAATACTATCTAAGACTTACGACCTACGACCTAGCTACCTACGTCCTACTTACCTATTACTACTACGGTCTACCTTACTCAACCACGATTTTCGAATTTCTCGTTTTCTTAATCCTCTCCGGATGACACGTCCTCGTCGTCCACGTACGCTGCAGCTGGAACCTTCTTCGGTCGGAGACGTGAAGTTACGACATCCTTAATTAAAGGATCACGACGCCCCTCATCTCGACATCCTTCGGCCTTACAAGTACATAAGAAGTTTTTGAAAGCTTCGTAATCGGCGGTGATCGACCCCCTTGTTAATCGTGCAAGTGGAGATAAAGGCGATCACTGGTCCATCGACGCCATTTAATTCCTCAATACGAGCATTGCTCTTGCAACTATGGTTGGTAAATCGGCCGAAGCTGCCGACTTTAGCAGCATCTATAAAGATGGCGCGCCCTCTGGTATCTTTCGTCTTCAACTCCACGGTATATTTTTTCAATGGATCTCGAACCTGGTATTTCCCGATATATGGGCACACTACGCGATTAGTCTCGATCTTGCGCTTTGCGAAAAGTTGAATTAGATTCTTTTTCACACGCAAACCTAATCCCCGGTGAATTTTATCCGACGTCCACAATCAGTCGAAGATCGACTGCACGTTATAGTGGTGCACACTATACCTTCAAGAGCATTTCTGCATGACCCCGACGAACACCAATCGGAGCAACCACATGGACTCTCCACAGGATCGACCTTGAATTTCATTGAAGATGGAATCACATTCTTAGTAA
This sequence comes from Phytophthora megakarya, assembly GCA_002215365.1. Classification (NCBI taxonomy): domain Eukaryota; phylum Oomycota; class Peronosporomycetes; order Peronosporales; family Peronosporaceae; genus Phytophthora; species Phytophthora megakarya. The sequence continues at coordinate 13,034 of NBNE01001199.1, read as the reverse complement.
GTAGTGGAACGTCAATCGGCCACTCAATTTCCGTATTGTCATCGAGTTTACGAAGTTCCGCAGAAGTCTTCCCTTGAAGTACAGAGCTGGATTCTTGGTTTTTACCTAATCCCATAATATTGGAAGGTAAGTGCCCGCTTGGATTGTCAACTCGGCTACCATTCAAACGGGCTTTCCGCATTTTGGAGTATCGCTTCTTCTTGGATTTAGGGGCTTGATATTCCATGGCTCGCGCGTTTTTAGCATGACTTTTATGCTGGATTTGCCTCTCCGTAGGAAACTGGCGCAAAATTTCGGGATCCTTTTCCCATGGTTGACTGGATTTACGACTCTTGCTTTTGGACTGGGTTGTCTGGTTCATGGTATTAGCTGTACACTTGCGCGAAATACATTTGCCTCTCCGTAGGAAACTGGCGCAAAATTTCGGGATCCTTTTCCCGTGGTTGACTGGATTTACGACTCTTGCTTTTGGACTGGGTTGTATGGTTCATGGTATTAGCTGTACACTTGCGCGAAATACGCAAGGGCTCGTTGTTCTCGTAATGATTTGGCAACTCGCCTACAAGTTCAGAAAATTTATTTAGACATATGTTTAGAAATTTTCTATACTCATCTATCTTCTCCAGTTCTAAAAAAGTATAATGAAATGTTTTAAACCAGACTTGACTCCATATCCCCCTCCCAAGCGTCGATCATCATGAAGCTAGGTCGACCTTGAGCCGAGAGCGCGAATCAGTGCCCCTGCCGTGCTTTATCGATCACGGTGGCCAAGTATACTCCTGGTTCCTCCAGACAATTCGCCACCCCACAATACCCAGTATACTCCCCACGATACGGATTCTTACGGACCTGCACCTTCCAGCCGATCTTCTTACTCGACAAGAAGTCAAAGAAATGGTTGGTGTCTTTCTTCGTCAGCCCCTTGGTCTTCCGGGGGATCGTACGTCAACATTTTCTGGTACACCTCCGCCGCCTTGAGATACGCGTTTGTGAAATCTGGAGTCGCCAACCGCACAGCAGCCTGGACCGCCTTAAATACGCAATCAAACTGCGTGTTATTCCCCAAGGTCAAGTACACTTGGTGAGCCGAGATGAACCGCTGCAGGGACCCCCACCCCGCCACCCCATAACACGACGACCCCTGCCGCATCCACTCCAGCGCCAACGGACCAAGCTCAGCGGCCAGGACTCACGAAGCTGACCCAGATGCTGATCGTCTAGGTAAGTCCAGGTAATCACTCCCTTACCGTGGATCCCAGCGCCCTCGCCGTGCCATCCACCTGTGACGACCTTGCCGAGGCTGTTCAAGACGCTAAGCAGTACCTTTCCACCATGGTTCAAGCCTCCGGTACTGAGGAGTACCATACCCTCAACGAAGACTTTACCTTCGTGTACTCCTTAGCGTCGGGCCCTGACCAAACTCGCTCCGCCGAAACGTGGTCCATCCACCTGCCAGGGAATCGCCTACTACAACTCTCGACGGACGATACCCCCCTCAATCTCGGTGAAAGTCTCACGTACAAGCGCAAGGTCCCGATCCACGAACTCAAGCCAACCAAGAAGTCGAAATCTGACTAACTGAAACTGCTCCCACACTCGGACCTACTCACTGAATTCCTCACTATGGAGAACACATAATGGATCACCGTGCACGTAACTCACTTCCCCTTTTCTATGGTTTTTATTAGGGTGCTCAACACGGCATTTCCGGCCAGAAATTTTCAGTGGTGAAAACTATGCACTATACTGTGGAAAACAACTCGGCCTTTTGACCACAACATTCTCGATGATGAAACTATGGAACCTTCGTGGACTAACTACTTATTACTTCACCCAAACCACTTAGAACCTTGCGGGAAAACTACTTAGCATTTTCAACCAAGACATTTTCGTGGAAATTCAAATTTACTATGGAAAATCCTTAGCACTTTCGGCTAAGTCATTTTCGTGCGTGTAAATATGGTGTCATATCCATTAGCGAAAGCAAATTGCTTTGACAGCCTTATTTCGACTGGTTTTCTTTATAAACTGCGCGGTTGCAGAAAGGGGATGGAGGCCCACTGGGGTCACTCCAAATATTCTTCAACAAAAAAGAACCTAATTGGGGAACTACGGTCCAAGTCTTTCGTTATGAGCAAAATCGATACAAGCTCAGATGTAGGCAGGGAATTATCCCGTCTGAAAAAAACAATTAACAGCACCACGGTTACGTTACAATGTCCCTATCTCAAGTCGTAAACCACGGCGACATTCTGCGTTTCAACGGCTCCATTGGCGAACCAACGAGGAACGGCACCCAATTGAAAACAGAGCTTTCAACTGGAGGTATATATAGAGAGGGATTGGTCTCAGGGACTAGCCATTTCCGCCACGTTTTACACAACTACATCTGACACGCACACACGTCTTACTTAAGATCGCTGCTCAGAGAAGAAGAACTTGGTCATAATCCTCCACTTTGACCCAAAATTCAATAATCGAACATTACCCCACAAGAACCAGAGGGTGTGACATTAATCCCGACCAAACACACTGTCTCAAAGCCAACCCAAGCAAGGCAAGCTCATCCAAGTCTACTCAAGCTACGCTTTCTCGCCAAAGCCACTGTATGCACGGCAAACTACTCCAGTTCTACAGATATTTTAGCAAATCCACATAACAAACAAAGGCACATACATAATAAAGGCCCGCATGTATATCCGGATACGAACCGGATGCAATAGTAGTCCGTGCATTTCTCTTTCATTTGCAACCCCCCCCCGCAGCCCCCGCAAACCCCCTCAGCCATGGCTCCCGAGGCACCCGAGTACGACCTCAGTGTCGACTCGGTGCATTTCACATTCAACACGGTCATGCTCGCGTGCGCCACGGAGGAGGGTGCTCTTAAGTGGTGCATGCGGGACGGCTTGATCGCGGAGTCGATGGCGTGCCCTAAGTGCCTTAGCGAGATGCGGCGCCAAGGCAAGCGCTGGCGCTGTAACCGCTCCGGCTGTCGCCTGCAGCGCAGCGCTCATGCCAAGTCCTTCTTCGCGCGTTCGAAGGCCCCGCTGTCGAAGCTCGTAAAGGTGCTGTACTTCTGGGCGAGCCGCACGCATGTAGGCGAGGCGGCTCAGCACGTGGAGCTGACGCCTACAGCGGCTGGCCAGTGGTACATGTACGCGAGGGACATTTGCTCGGCGGAGATGAATCTGTGTGATATGCGAGTAAGTACAGTTCTGTAGCGTATTATTTTATGTTATCTAAGTCTGCGTGCTCGTACAGGTTGGTGGGGAAGGCCACGTGGTGGAAATTGACGAAACGAGCATGAAGAAGAAGCAGAAGTACCACCGGGTACAAAGCACCCCGACTTCTGGGTCTTTGGGGGCGTCGATCGCACCACAAAGAAGTGGTTTGCGCGAGTGGTGTATGAAGACAGAACGAAACCAACTCTGCCTAAGTGCATTAAAGAGTGCATTAAGCCGGGGTACGTACGCTATCTACTGATTCTAGATGGGATTGCAGGTAGTGAACTGATTTACATGATTACAGGACTTTGATAATGTCCGACATGTTCAAGTCGTACGTGACGGAGGTGCAGAGCGGTCCGAATAAGGGCCTTCTGCACACGCTCGAGAACAACCGCCACTTGGCGGGGATGGGCTACATCCACCAGTGGGTTAACCACTCCAAGAATTTTGTAGACCCCTTGTCCGGTGCCCATACCAACCGGATCGAGGGATCTGGGAGGTGAAGATCAAGGCTCGCCTGAAAAGCGAGCGGGGCATCCGGAAGAGCGTCGTCCCCCAGTACCTTGATGAGTGCCTGTGGCGATCTTGGTACTTCAAACAAACCAAGAAGCCACAGGCAAGCCAGTACTTCCACGGCCTAGTGCTAGGAATTCAGCGCAAGTACCAGTTGTGATGGTACACTTAGCTGTAAAGGGTGATCTAATCGCGGGGTTGCTTTGCTACGTATCCGGATACATTCCGGTTCAGTGTGTATACATGCGGGCCTTTATTATGTATGTGCCCAAACAAATAAACAAAAAATTAACCAGACTTGACTTCTCTGGCGTGTCCCTCACCGTGTCTCATACAGTTAGTGCCTTTGAGAATATGGTTCGGGACGAGGTTTATGACACCCTGTCCGACATGGCCTTCCACATCCATTTCGGATACGAAGCGGCCGGGGTAGCCCACCAAGACCTATTCAGCTCTATTGACGACACCCAGCTCCACCAAGACCTCAAGATTTCGTACGACATTTACGCCAAGACGCACCTCCGGACTCCCCGACCCGACCCCAGCTCAGTGGAAGACCTTCTCCCCATCGTTGAAGTTACCCTGTCCGACATGATCTTGGCCGTCGAAGACGCGTACGCCTTACACGGTCTTCAGACCCAAACGGTGGACTGCAACGTGGACGACTTCCTTTTGGGTCATGAACCCACAACATATCCCCGCTTAACGGGCCTCCCCATCAGCGCGTCTCACGACCCAGCAGCGGACGAAGCCATGGCCAATCCGTCGGGGGACACTCCAGCCCAATTCCCCACTTCCGACGACGACGCTGAAATGGAGGAAAGCAGCTCAAGCTCCAGCGATTCGGACTCTTCCAGAGCAATTGATCAGGACGAAGACTCGGATGACCCGATGTCAGACGCTTCGGTCAGTCTCCAGCTGGACCACCGACCTCTACTTCCCATGGAATGTCGCAGCGATCCTGGGCCCCCAGCCTACCCAAGCTTCTCCGCCATCGCCCAGGATACCCAATTGCAAGGAAGGCCACCGGACCCAGAATCACCCATTCAACAGCACCGTGGAGAAGTACCCTTTCATCATTATCGACGATCGGGTCCGGGAAGCTGTCCAAGGCATGTGCTACCGCGTCCCCTACCTCGACGGAACCGTCGACTCGATCATGCGCCATCTCTTAGTTGAAGACGGCCAAGAAGAGCCCTGCAACTGGGTCGACTGGTTGTACGATATCGGCCACCAGCAGACCAAGCCTTACATCACCTACATGAAAGGGCTCAAGGCATACCGAGACTACATGCGCGCGTCGGAAACTGGAGACTGCGTCGTCCAAGCCATCAACGCCCTCTACAGCGTAGCCAGACACGCCCAACTCATTTCCGAAGAAAATTGGACCGACTTCTGTCGAGACAAGCTAGTCGGGCCGGACGAAGACCTCGGGATGCGGAAGATCAACGCTCTGCACGCTTGGATGGAAGAAAATCGGGATACCCAGAAATGTCAGCATTCGCAAAGACATCTTCGAGCGCAACATCTTCGACTTGGTCTGGTTGGTCCGTAACGACGAGGTTTTACATTTCGCTTTAGAATGTCTTGGCATCGACCAATACGGATACAAGGACATGAAGGACTGCAGGAGTCCACAGGTGCTTTATGTCAGGCCACCCGACGAGACAAATATCGTTTGGACCATGCGCTGACCCGCGTTGAAAACGACCTGTGGTATGGTATTGTCCCTAAAATCCTTGGGTCGGCCCGTCAGGCAAGTTGTCAGGAAGTAGCTAGTGAACGATTCTACTCCATGACGTCAGGAAGGCAATCGCAGGACCGCTCAGGAGAGGCCAATACGTTCCTACCTCTAGCTTAAAGACACCACGAGAGTCCAAGAAGGACAGCATGCGTTGCGTCAGCTGGGCCGGGTTCTTACTTGATATCTAGATACTTGATACCGATTTTGGAGCAACTACTTCTTAATAAAAGCACTTACTAAAACCCCGTAAAGAAAAAAAACTGTTAAAATAAATAACCTATTATACTTCCTCAATTGGTTTGTATGTGATTGGGCAGGTCGTCCATTCGAGAATTTCCCAAAGAGTCTGTCTACTCTTCTTCAGATGACTCGTCTGCGTCAAACACAGAGAATTCGCGTAAAATACGCTGCAGCTTGATGTCCACACGACGGCGAGCCCGAAACAAAAGACTGGAGCGTCGGTCAACTCCTTCACCACGTTCCTTCTGTCGGTAATACCATCGCTAGTCTTCACGTGTCTAATCAACACGTTCAAAATCCGATCGGACTTAGAGATGGATTTGAAGAGGTCTCGCCTGGCTTTGTCCGCCTCTATAGGTAGACGAACGTGACGTCGAAGCAGCGAGCCAATCAGCTGTGATTCCGGTGGTGAGCGATTTGGAGCTCTGGCCATACCTTAGTCCCACCAGGTGACACGAAAGGAATTCTTGGTTAGCTACTGAACCACCAGTTACACTTCACTTTGGCTATCCTCGACTTACTCCACCTACGAAAAGGAGAACGAGGTACGTAAACCGAGGAAGGTTGCAATGCGGTAGTCACGATTTGAGGTGAGGTTCACCGGGGCTGATTACACGTATATAACGCGTTGTCCACCAGATCCGCTCTCCTAGCAGCAGGCGCTTGGTCTCAGTCATACTTCCCCCGAAGTGCTACCAAATGTCGTGGAAGGGTGTTGATAGTGAAGTGCGTCGCAGAGTGTAGGTTGTCAGTTGTCGAGTGCGAGGTAGAAGGTACCTTTGAATATGCCCTGTTTATCTAGCCTAGATATGCATGTTTTCCTAGCTATTTGATGTTTCTGCTTGACTTTGTGTCTACTTGATCTTTTTTGCTTGTTTCTACTTCATGTTGCTGTTTCTTTCTTTTTGTCGTGCTTTTCTACTACCCCGCATGTGTTTCTTTTCTTTTCTTTTGCACTTTCATTTCTATCCAACTAAATGTAGATTCACTGTGACACGTGTTTCGGACTGCTGAGCAAGCATGCCAGAGCCTATGTGCCCATGTGCTCTGGCCTGCTGGCTAAACCCCCAGACGCGGGCAGACGCCTGGCTAGCGAAAAATCGGTAGCCGATGTTAAAGCGGTCCCTGCCAAGCCGAAGACAAAGTTTCTGGGCAAGAGTAAGGCCATGGACAGACCTGCGTGTGGCAAGCAGGACAATCAAGGAAGGATGAAGTGTCACTACTGTGCTGGTGCGCACAACGACTTTAAAAACGTCAAACCACACATAAAGATGACTGCCTAAAGTTAAAGGTCGACCAGGAGCGAGATGGTACGGAGGCAAACGAAGTCGCCTCCCCAAATGCCACAAGTCGACAAGAGACGACACGGCTATGGACTTGGTCTGGTTGGTCCGAAACGACGAGGTTTTACATTTCGCTTTAGAATGTCTTGGCATCGACCAATACGGATACAAGGACATGAAGGACTGCAGGAGTCCACAGGTGCTTTATGTCAGGCCACCCGACGAGACAAATATCGTTTGGACCATGCGCTGACCCGCGTTGAAAACGACCTGTGGTATGGTATTGTCCCTAAAATCCTTGGGTCGGCCCGTCAGGCAAGTTGTCAGGAAGTAGCTAGTGAACGATTCTACTCCATGACGTCAGGAAAGCAATCGCAGGACCACTCAGGAGAGGCCGATACGTTCCGACTTCTAGCGTAAAGACACCACGAGAGGCCAAGAAGGCAGCATGCTTTGCAATAGCGTGGTGCACCTTCCGCGTTAGCGCCACGCAACACAGAAATCGAGGTGTAAATAATAGCTCTCGATGGTACTTTGTTAGCGCATTTAATCCACCGAATGAAAGCCTTCTCCTCGTACGTAGCGTTCCTATTCTTATGCACTCGTTCTGCACAGCACCAATTATAGTTTTCATTATGGTCTATACTTTATGAAGCGAGGGATGCTCCGATTTCTTTTGCGTGCTACTCAGATCGGCATACACCCGTCGAATGCACTCTGCAGCACCATAACACCGCAAACCGGGTAGGTCTCGATTTAGTTTTCCAAAGAACGAGCGACTAAGACGTTCCATCCTAGTTTGCCTAGAGCCAAGTCAATTCCTTTCCTCCAGTCTACTCTCTTCGTTGTCCGTAGTTACTCCTTCACCACGTTCCTTCTGTCGGTAATACCATCGCTAGTCTTCACCTTTCCTCCAGTCTACTCTCTTCGTTGTCCGTAGTTCTAAGATGTAGATCGTTTAGATCGTTAACCCGAGGCATTCGCAAAGGAGCTCGAGGTGTCAAATTTAGAACTTTGTACCTAAAATTGGGATATGTAAATTTAAAGACCTAAAACTAAGTTCTAAATCATAAATGATTTGATTGGTCTAATCGCAAAACTTGTGCACTTCCCCAGTCGTGATAAACAAGGTCCGCGACCTACCCGTCGATAGACTATGACAGCGGAAAACCCACACATGCTGGAAATACGAACGTGGTTGCGCACCCCACCAAACTGAAGCATCATTAAAACAAGAAGTTCAATGGCGACAAGAAATCTAAAAAGGTAAATGTTTAGGCATGTAAGTCTGTAAAACGTCTTTCAAGTCGTGTTAACTACCCAAAAATTAGTTTGAAAAAGCAGGAGGTATATACATGGCTGAAAATTGAAAGAAGTGTGGAAAGGTCTGAAATCGGCTTTAGCAAAAACGATAAAACTAACCAAGGTCGACAGTGTGACCTAGTCGATCTCTGTTAACTGTGGGAAGTTAATAGATGGAACCAGATGCTCTTTCGTCAATTTCGTTTGTCATACGATATGCTAGATAAATTGTGTCGTATTGTGGTATACCACTCCAAAACGGGTCAGAGCAAATTAATTCAGGTCGCCATAGGTCCACCGGAAGCACGTCAGTCGCATGTCGTGAGGAGGAGGTAAGCGAAGCCGTACATCAGCAAGGAGATGAGCAAAGAAGAAGCACCGCACGAAGAAGCGCCACGTGGAGCGTCGTTCAGGAGGGTGTGCATGTGCTTCCAGCACACTAGCGGATGGTGAGGTTCATTTGCATGAGTCTGAGGTTGAGGCCGCGGGGCCGGGGAGATGGAGGCGGCAGGGGACGTGACTGCCATGGGTCTCAAGATCTTGGCGACTGCTATCACCGAACTAAGCCTTTGGACTACCGAATGTAACGTTATCGCGGCCAACGAAGTGACTGGTGTCAAAATATCGGTCACAGACGTGAATGCTATCACGACAGACTGTGCGGCTAATGCCACAATCCAAGTCACATATGTGAGGCTAGTTAGACCAACCACGTCACAGAAGTGACAACAAATGGTACACACTGTGTAGCTACTATTACCGACGAACATACTAAAGTCACCGGTTGGAGTTACGTGATATGTACGTACTTTAATGTGCTTCTAACCATCCAGTGTGCAAACTGTGGTGTCATCCGTCCCAAAAATGACAACGCTCCTGTGAACGACACTAATGATGCAGCGGTGCTGTTGTGTATATGGTTGTTACTGTTACCGACTCAGCTGTTGTGTTGTTTGCATGGTATATATTGTATATGTCAATAATATTCGGTATGAAATCAGAGACACCTCAACGAGGGAAAACCTTTGGTGCGAACAAATGTAAAACACAAAGAGAAAATAAAGAACGCAAGTAAAAGCCACGCTTCATGCATTAGTGTTAATCTGATACACTATACGGAATGACGTTTTTTAACATCTAGGGATTTTATCTTGAGATTACCCCTTAGTTCTCAGAACCGACTTTTACCTAGCGCTATAGTAAATATATCAGCCACCATGTCTTTGGTGTTACAGTAAGCAACGGTGAACTCGCGCCACTCTACCTTTTCATGAACAAAACACTATTGTACGTGAATGTGTTTTGACCTTCCATGCAGTTCGGGATTGTTGCTTATTTTGATGCAGCTTTGATTTTTTCGTCAATAAGGTTTTGTACGTGAATGTGTTTTGACCTTCCATGCAGTTCGGGATTGTTGCTGATTTTGATGCAGCTTTGATTTTTTCGTCAATAAGGTTGGCTTGTGTTGTAGTAAAGCCTAACTCTCGTACCAGTTTCGAAAACATCATCTCTTGCATACAATGACACAAAACAATATATTCTGCCTCTGTTGTTGAGAGAACCACAGTATGGTGCTTTCCCGACAGCCGCGAGATTGAACTGTTGGCAAGCATCGTCACGAATCCGCCGTCAGATCTTCTCGTGTCGGCGCAGTTAGCATAGACTGAGTAACTACAGGTCAAACAATCAGCACGGTTACTCGATGTAATATCGGACGAACCTCTCAGAAGGAGACCATAGTCTTCTGTTCCTGAAAAGTACTTGAGGTCGCGGACAACTGCTTTCTAACGTTCCATATTAGTATTCGCCAGGAGCTGGTTGCCTTCACGTATGTAGAACGCCATATCGGGTCGCGTGCCTACCATCAGATACATGATGCTGCCTACTCTTTTACGATACGGAATATCTTCCATCACGTCTTTTTCTGCCTCACTATCGGGCTGGCTGCTGACAGAGAGTTTCACGTTCTTGTCTCCTGGTGTTGCAATGAGGTACGAAATGTAGTCGCTGAAGCGGTCAAGGACCTTCGTAGCGTACTTGAACTAGTAGATAAATATCGTTCGGGTTTTACTTTCGCACTTAATGAACCAACCGAGTAGGTATTCCACCTCCCCTAAATCTGTCATGGAGGATTTTCGATCCAGGGATGATTTCAGCACATAGATGAGGGCTGGTGTAGGCACAATGATCAGAAGGTCGTCGACATACGCTGCAATGTAGTATGTGATGTTATCAACTGCGCGTCGAAAACCGTAACGTTCTTTGATTAGCTTGCTGAATCCAATACTTTCAAGAAAGGCTGACAGTGTTTGATACCAACCACGGGGAGCTTGCTTCAACCCGTACAGACTCTTTAATAGTTTGCACACTAGGTGCGTTTTACCCGGGATATGGAATCTTCGGCTGAGCCACGTCGATCTTTTCTTTTAGGAGCCATTCGGAAGGCTGTAATGACATCCATTTGATGAATATCAAGATCGAGCAGTGCTGCGAGTGTAAGTAGGGGTCTGAATACCTCCATCCTAATTAAAGGAGAGAAAGTCTTGTTATTTTCAATGTCTTCTTTCTGAAGGAATCCTGCGATCACTAGATGTGCTTTGAAGCGGTTAATTTTTCCTGAAGATCATGTAGCAGAGCCAAATTACAGACCAACGGTTGAACCCCTCGCTAAGGAATCAGTGTGGAGTATGATATGCTGCTATCGATTCACACGAGTGATTCTCAGATCAATACGATCGGACGTGAATCCATTGTCACTTTTCAGATTTCGGTATGGCTTCGTTGGTTTCAGCAGTTGATGATGAACCCCGGCGTTGGCTACTTGATGATGTCTGGTACTATTTTCAAACCAGCCATACTATTCTCAGACCAGGAATCTCAAATGTCGAAACTCAACCAGCTGTCCGGACAAGGAAGTGGTGACAAGTGGTCTCAGAATCTCGATGGGGAATCTCACTTGGTCCCAGGCCAAGTCGGTTTACAAATGGTGAGCGAGTCAGATTTCAGGAACAAAATGGTGTAAATGTCCATACTATTCTCAGACTCGACATGGAGTGACCTGATGCCTCAGATTTGGAAACTGGTCTGGGAATTCTAGGACTATAGGTGGTCTCAGACTAGAAGGTGCGCGACGTCCCAGGACAATTGGAGGTTCCTGAAAATGGACGAGACCAAGCGGTCAAACAGAGACTCCCAGTCACTCTCGGATCGGAGAGGCGAGTGACGATCCCAGAACGCGGTCCCAGTTAAGACCGCGCGGAGGAAGAGAAAGAACTACCAACGGTCAAGTCCAAGGTCGTGGAAGAGAAGTGGACAAGTGCGTGTGTGGTGAGTTGTGCTGCATATTAAGAAACTCGGGGCATTGCGAGTTCATTTAAGCACATCCAATAGGAACCTGCCGAGATCGAGCCTAAGTCTCGCTCAGACAGTGTATTCTTGGATCACCCAAGACCAAGAGCAGTCGCTTTGGTTCTCAGACTTCTGGGCCCAAAACGTAACTAGCACGAAAGGATCAACAAGGGGATTCCACAAGAGAAGTTGCAATACGCCATTATCAGACCTTTGCGAGTCTGAGAATTTGCTACTTTTTGGGTAGTGGTCTTCCGACCGGTCATATCTGTGTGTAAGGTCACCGCTGCATCACACTTTTGACCATGTAACACGTGCAACAACTTTATTAGTATAGAGTGGTGAGCAGTGTGACGTGGCTAACGCGCAAGCAACACAGAAGATCTCTATTGTTGAGGCTACATACAGAGAATCGTCGAGTCCATGAATGGCTTTGCTCCTAGATAGATCGTGCATGTCGCGAACGTTAGGATGCACAAGGCATTTGTGCAGAAGCAGAAATGATCGTTGCTTACCTGAGACAATGAATGCATTTCTTGCGGCAGGCTTGTTTCGAACTGGTACAATTCCGAGTTGGTAGCCATTTTCGCCTTGATCTCAAAGTTTCGATCCATTTGCATGGCACACTGCTTGCGATCAAAGTTGAAACGAAAGTCTGCTTCATGCATAGACCGATAGCAGGCTGAACAGCAGTTGTGGTGCATAGCGCAATCCTTGAAGGGCGAGTTTTTATGTTGTATCTGGAGTTCATGACTTCCAACTTAACACAATCAATGCGTTCGATTGAGATTTGGTTGTTACCACCAACTGTGATCGAGCTATCCCTAAGGGCGATGTCGGTAAACCACTGGACTTCGTGCACCACGTGACGCGTGCATCCAGAACTAATCGCCTCTCCACGGAGAGGCTAATGGGCGAATTGACCGAGCTTGCGACCACGGTCAGACCAGTATCACTTCGGTCTTGACTGAAGATTGTGCGGCTGTCACTATCGTCATCATTATCGTCCGATTGGGGTGGATGGTTCTTTCGTCGCTCTTGCCCCTCATTCTCGCCATCTTCGCCACGTTTGTCACGATCCCACCAGCTCGTGGTCGAGTATCTTCTGTTGCAGTAGTGAGGCCAAGCGATTAAGATTTTTCTTTATCTTGGTAGTTGGCAAGTAAAATGATAACTGACCTTCGAAATCTTTTTAAATGACTCAACTCACTCTGGGTACACTATGACAAATTTCAAACTGCAATTGTGTCAAGGTGGTCAGTGATGGACAAGTCGATACACACTCCTCTAGTAGAGCTAATAAAGAGCCCTTTCTAAATGCACGTTCAAACTTTTGGTCTTATTATTTGTCCTAGATTTCAGGAGTGTTGGGGTTAA
>NBNE01001198.1:2399-13899 GCA_002215365.1 Phytophthora megakarya | reverse complement strand
ATCTCTGGAATCGGGTCATCTGAACGCGGGTACTCTGAGTACAATTGTTCAGGGTAGATGATTCATCTTGAACTAAATTCATGCATTCTTGGTTATCTTGTAGTTGCGCCCTTCGTTCTGGTCCTATACAGACTAACACACACATTTCAGGGGGGTTCTTAGGACCGTCGCGTACCGGATCCCCATCCGGCGGGCTTATTGGTTTAACTGCTGCGCCCCTGAAGCGTGATCCTTGGTCTACTACGAAATTGGGTTGGTAATTCACTTGCATTCCCTTGCTTCGCCAGTGTCATTACTGACTGGAAAGCCTTCCACTGGTCACACGATATTCCACCGTGAAAACCTCCACATTCTGCACAAGGGGTTCTGGTAGAGACTCTGGCCGGGTGTCCCTTAGCTTGGCATCCTTCACATATCATTCCCGTCCAGTAGTTGACTTCAGGGTGTCCCCACTTCCTGCACTTCTCACAGAAGACGTCCCAATTTTCTGGTCATGTTACGCCTTGACCCGGATGGGGGTTGTGTGACTTCCAGTGTTGGTTCTGTGGTAAAGTGCAATCGAAATCTCACGAGAAAAGCAACCTCGACTGCCAGATCGCGAGAAAGAGACGGCCCAGGTGACAGAAATCCCACTCTAGACCAAGACATCAAGTCGCTTCCCCAAGATCTGACGTGCGACAACATCGGTGAGTGATGGGGACTACGTATGACCCAAGATCGACTGCTGACGACCCAAGATCAACCCGACGGAACGATGGATGGCGACATATCCATATTGTATCATGGGAATGCCGGATCAAGGGGAAATCGTGGGTAGAAGCCGCTATCGACCGACGATCCTGAATTATAGTGGACCAACGGACCGAGATCGAGGGGGAACGGCTGCGTTCTGAGCACCGTCAATCGCCGATCAAGACACGCGGGGTGTACGCGATCCCAGATCAAGGCAAGATGTCGATCCAGGGCCCTGAGAAGGAGGCGGGATGGGATCGGCGGGAGGCAGCCGGCATTCGCCCCATGACGAGCAGCGGCGAAGGAGATCATCACACGACGGCGGCAAGAGATGGCTCAAGATCCCGGGGCGGCGTTCCCTATTGAGATCAAGACCCTTGGTTGAGATCATCGATCAAGGTCACAGATCGAAATCCGATCGAGGTCTGATCGAGCCCCGATCGAGGTTAGATCGAGGTCCGATCGCGATCGCCGATCGCCGATCCCAAGATAAGGTATGTATCCAGATGTCAGGTAATCGTAGGAAAGTAGATGGCGATGGGTTAGGAAACATAGGGATAAAAGTAAACAGACTCGAATTTGCTCTAAGCCACACAAGTGTCCGCCTTCGCCTGGAATGGGGGATTATTTTGGCCCTCAAGCGGGTAGACGGTAAGGACATAGGACCTAGCGTAGCGGTTAAGACTGGATAATATATTAGCCAGCTTTGCCCTACCTAGGGACTTGTTTTCAAGTGTTTATTGTTAATCGGAAGGCATTGATTGCTTGGCCTGACAATTGCATCGGATCTCGACCCAACAAGTTCCCCGCTATTGGAAGCAGCAAACATATCAAGGAATGAGCAAGATCTCCGTATTTGGACCACCTAAGGACCTGGATCGACAACCAGGCAGCTCGATCACGACTCACGGACTCGTCAGCGACCGAGATCAACCTAAACGAGGTAGAACGAAGAAGTTCTGCGCTATCTCAAGCCCCTGTGTTCTATCCATTCCGGTTATACATCGAACGAGTCACCCAGGAGAGCGTAGCCCGCCCGCCATCGAGTACACAAGGTGAACAAGAACACAACCAGATCACGGATCATCGGAGGACCCCCTTCGTTAGTCGGTATCCGGGCTCCAGTGATATCGGGAACCGCATCAACTAGATTTTCACGGATTCCGCTTCGCCACGATGGTGCGCGTGCCCGGATCTTCTGGTGACTCGGGATTTCACCGTGAGTCCCAAGAAGATGTCAAGATCAAGGAAGAATACAGGGAAGAAGTGCCCACGAATGCTGGATCGACGGAGGCATCGCTTAATACAGCAAGCTCCACCGATCAGGGAGTTTGGAGAGGATCTCGGCTGACAGACACGAGGCGGACCTGGATCAAGATCCAGATCTTGAAGAAAAGCCTCAAATTTCTCTCAAGGCCGCCGCGGCGGTCACCGCGGATCTCGATGAGAAACCAGATCCGTACATAACGGACAAGGACACGACCAAGTCGAAGTCCAATCTGTCCACCAAGTCGGCGGTCTCGACATGTTCGACCAAGAAGAAGAAGATCAAGGCCGCTCGGTCGAAGCTGAAGGCACCGGATTCGGGATCGGAAGCCGTGCATAAGTCCATATCAACTATCGCCACGGCCAAAGACTTGATCGAGCAGGCTTACTATCGGAAGATCCTGAGCAAGACTCTGCTACATGACCCTGTCCTCGCGATTATACAGGTCCGCCAGATCGGCGATCTGACAGGCCCGATATCCAAGCCCAACATCAGCACGGATAGGCTGAACGCGGTGAGGATCCTGCTGGATCTCCTCCAGGATGCTGGAGTAGTAGCGGGAGAATTCGATCCGGATGCTCTGTTCGAGATGGAACTGGGAGCGATCCAGGCAGCGACTCAAGATCTCTACGAATCGCTCAAGATCTTGGTCGGCGAACACGTCCAAACACCAGATTTGAACTATCAGACCGGGTCGTCACATTACGCGTCGGTTACCTCGGAACCGGACTCACATTCTCCCCGAGCCCCGCAACGTATGTCGCTAGTCCCATCGGGTGCGAAGTACATGAGGTCACGTGCGAGCAGACTGGATCAACGGCCGGCAGGACCAAGTCGAAGTCCGGAGAAGCCCGATCGACAGGAAGAACGCCTGATCCCAACAATACGAGTTACTCCGACGTGCAATTCGACCGGATATAGCAATAAGCTGGACGAATACTTCCAGATGGCGATGAATCGATTCCTGAAAGAACTAAGTCTGGTGGCGGCTCAACCTCCACTACTCGGGACGCAGGATATCGACATGGAATCAGTCGGCACCCCGGATCCCCACTCCTGGGAGTACGATCCCGACGATCTCGGGATTCCAAACTCCTTCGGTCATAATTCCGGCCGAGCCGCAGTTGCCTCGGCAGCGATCGGCTCTGGAGGGTCATCGCTGATCCCGAGGGTGCGAATTTCGGCCATCTCGGACCTGAAAGAATTTACTGGGAAGGATATGGACGAAGATCGCGCCATAGCTTGGATCGGCAAGGTGAAATCGGAGTTCCAGAGAGATCAAGCAACAGAAGAGGAGAAATGCCTCACGTTCGCGGATCTGATGGTGAGCCAAGCCAAGAACTGGCACCGACAGTTAAGTCGGACCACCAAGACCAAATGGGCGGATTTACTGGAAAGTTTCCAGACACAATACTGCGGTCTAGGTATGTCAGTGGCATGGCAATATTACCATGCCCGGAAAAGATCCGAAGAAACCCCGCTTGATTACCTTTACCGACTGAACGTGGCAGCTCTACGGGCTAAACTCAAGACCAAGGACGGAAACCCGAAGGCGCGTCGGGTACACGTCGATCATTACATCCAAACGTTAGGCGATCACGAACTGGCAGACCGCCTAACACTGTTACGATTGGCGGACGTCGACGAACTTGAGGAGCTTCTCCGTGCGTGGAAACGAGCCAAGAGCAGACAACGCTGATTCGCGTTCGGGTCGAAATTTCGACAGAAGGACCCGGCCAGCTCTCCGACAGCACCTGCTGGGGCCGCGGTACGCGCGATCCAAGCACATGATCCGATCTCCGAGTCAGATGGGGTTTCAGGATCTGACGGATCCGACTCGGAAGGTGACCTACGAAGGATCTTCCTCGCTGCGGCAGAAGAAAAGTTGACCAGTATTGGGGGCGCCTCACAGAACCTAGATCCAGCGCGATCTCGAACGAAGGCGTCTGAGGGAACCCGGATCGCGGATCGTCGCAGCCCGAGAGACAGAGATCACCAAGATCGAGAGCGTTGTTCCCATTGTGGGCCCACGGATCTAGATTGTTGGAAGCGTCTGACATGTGAAAAGTGTGGGAAAAGAGGTCACCCTACGGGTCGCTGTCTGTATGCGTGTCGTGGATGCGGGGACGTCCATGAAGCAGGAGAATGCCCCATGGAGGAATTCTACAATCAGATCCGCAAATGGTAAGATCCGACTCGACACGCCGGGCTGTTCCCCGAACAAGTCGAGAAAATGTTAAACTAGGACGCTCGTCGGGGTGGAAGCCGGTACGAGCCGAGCGTTCTAGATATTGCATCTACGTCTATGTGAACAAGGCGACAGCAGATCGAGGTAGGAAGGAGTCGGATCTACGTGGTAATACATGTATTTTGCATTCGTACACCGCCAAGATCGCCAGTCTTCCCCAGACCAGCGAATTCAGCAGATCTAATGCAGAAGGCGCCTTAGATCTCAAAAGAGGAGAATCCCGGGGTTATTGGAAACGTCATTCACCGGGGAAAATGTTCCGACAAGCCAATATCTCGGGAAGGATCAATCATGAGAGAGCGATCCTTCTCCTAGATACTGGCGCTGAAGTATCAATCTTGGATACCACCTTTGCGCGTACGGTGGGATGCAATTTGACACTAGTCAGAGACAGGAATGTGTGGGAATTGGTGATAATGTATATACTACGGAGGGAAGAACCAAGATCAATATCACTCTGGCGGGATATCTGGCGTACTTTTTCGACATCTGGATAGGAGATCTCTCAGGACAGAACGCGATCCTGGGCATGGATTTTATGGTCTCAGCCGGTGTACGGATGGACCTCGCCGACGGATCGATGCGACTACCTGACGAGGTTGTAAGAGACTTTATGACAAGAAGGTGAGATCAGTAATTCTCGAACGATCTCTACGAATCCCGGCCAGCCGGTCGGAAGAAACAGCGGCGAGGATAAAATTGTCGGCCACTGGAAAACTGTGGGTGACCAGAGGAAAACGATGGCTACCGATAGTGGCGGAAGGCCCCGGTCGGATCCGGTACCTGGTGATTTCGAACATTGGAGAAGAGATTCTACGGCTGGACCACCGTCTGGACGTTGGTATGATACTGGATCAGGACAAAGGGCCCCGATCCCCAGGGTTCGTGTCCGTCGGGTCCCGTCGCTACCGGGAATGACAGAATCTGGCACTGGAATCGACGGTGGACACTAGATCGGAGCCTCCAGAACTCATAGAGGGCATGGCGGAGTCTGCAGTGCAACGACCATCGTATCCCACGCCACGATCGATACTTCGCAGGGCAGAATCCCCTATTATCGACCGCGATCGAACGTTGATATCGACCCTAAAAACTCGTCCGAGGGCGAGAATGGCCAACGCAGCCCAGATCGAGGCAGAATTTCCGGTCCAGACGGGGAAGGTTCATCTACGCCAACGACTAGTCCCGATGTTGATCGATACCTGAGCGGCGATGCTGAGGGCGGTGGGATAAGTGAGAGCATGCCAGATCAGGACATCGAGCCAAAAAAAGGAAAATCTGAACTGTCAAACCCAGATCAAACTCGATCCCGGCGAAGCCTTCGATGCTCAATCCCCGATCCACCCGAACGAGGGCGTCGACCTATGAGATCCGCTGGCGGAAAGAGCAACAGCGACCACCCCACAGGATGCCGAGGATGGCGAGGAGATATATTACCACGCGAGTGGTGATCTCTCAGCGGAAGATCTCGAAGTAAACCTCGCTGTCCTCCCTGAGATCCCGATCTCGACTACCGCAAAGGTCAGCATCGAAGATCTGTTCGGCCACACACGAGGAGATCGAGAGGCTCTGACAGATCATTTGGAAGAAACGACACCTCCTGATCGAAAAGGGAACACCTTACCACCGGCGGCCAAGGGCGTCGTGTGTGACATCAATGTCCGAAATGCGAAACCGATCGCACTGCGAACCCGGAAAGTACCTATGCGATTTCGCGAAAACGTCGCGGGTCTGATCAAGGGCATCCTGGCAGCCGAGATCATCCGATCCTCGACGTCGCCATGGGCCTCACCGATCGTGATTATCGCAAGAGTAAATGTGTGGATATCAGACTATGTATCGACTACAAGCTTGTGAACAGTCTCACGAGGCTGATGGTTATCCTATGCCCCTGATCAGCGATCTGTTGGAGGATCTTGATAAGGCGTTATGGTATTGTTCACTGGATATGGCCAGCGGCTTCTGGGTCGTGCCCGTAACTGATCGGGCTCGCGAGATCTCAGCATTTATCACCCCGTTTGGACTATTCGAATGGAGTCGCAGGACGTTTGGCCTGAAAAATGCCCCACAGATTTATCAACGTCTCGTGGACAACGCGCTGTATGGATGTTTGAAGGTCTCACGATCCGGCGATGCTGGGGCTACAACGGACGTGTTCCAGACCGGGATCGCGGACGATCCTGATCGCGAGTCAGTGTTGGGACGGAGATCATACATAGATGATATCATGATCGCAGCAGAATCGTGGGATCAAATGTGCCGAAGGGCGGAAGATCTGTTGGAAGCTTGCGATAAGTGGAATTTGTCGATCAGTGTAGCTAAGAGGTTTTGGGGCATGGATAAGGTAGGGTATCTGGGACACCGAGTGTTGATCGGAGGTTTGAAGGCGAGCCCGAAAGACCTTAAATCTTTGACCTATCTGCTGTTCCCCGGATCACTTCGATCTATGCACTCGTTCCTGGGTAGTCTGAATTACTACAGCCGATTCATCGAAGATTACGCTATCTATGCTTCAGTGCTCTACGAATTACGTGAGGTGGAGTTTGCAGAACTGGAGAAACGATCGGATCTGACGGAGATAATGGACCGGAACGACCCGATTCCTCGGGATCACGGCCCACCGATACTGAAGTTGACGGTGCCAGTGGATGAGATGTGGATCAGGGCACAAAGGCCTTCATCACCCTGAAAACCGAGATCGCGACTACCCCAATCCTTCGCTATTTCGACGAGACGAGAACACCGGTAGTTATCGTATATGCCAGCGATTGGGCGATATCCGCCTCCTTGACGCAAGAACACGACGGGACCTATCATCCGGTGGCGTTTGCCAGTCGCACCTTAAAGACGAACGAGTTGAATTACAATGTGACTGAGAAGGAGGTGTTGCCATTGCTGAGGATCTTGGATTTTTATTACGATTTGCTAGTAGGACGCGAGATAACGAGGCATTCCACGTTGGCCTGGCTGTTCAAGTCGACGGGGTTGCAGGGTCGCCTAGGACAATGGTCCGCCCTCCTGGCCCCGTGGACGCTCGAGATCACGACATGCATGAAGGGCGAGGACAAAACACTGGGGTCGATCGCTGCCAGTATCACGCCGAGGGCGAAGATGGACGACGATGTGGCCGAAATCGCTCCCTGGAAGGAACCTAAACGCCGGATCCAAGCACCGATTCCGACCGTAGATCGAGAAGGGTAATTATGGGTGGTCAGTTTTGACGGATCCGCTCGAGTAAAGCGTGGCGGAGGCGCGTTCAGTGCGATCGTGTGGAGTTTGCCCGGATGGGAGGTGGTCAAAGCCAGGTCGGGCTATTTCGAGAGCCTCACCGTGAACGAAGCAGAATAAACGGCCTGATCCTAGTCGACATACTAGAGGACCTATATCACAAACGCCTAGTGGTCCGCGGTGATTCCAACTTAGTGATCCGACAAGTACGGGGCGAGATCGAGTGCAAATCCCCCGGACAGACGCTACTGAAGCGGAAGGCCCTAGATCACCTGAGGAAATGGAGAGATCACGAGCTAGTGCATGTCAAGAGAGACTGGAACGGAAGTGCCGACAGTCTAGCGAGTGCCGCTGTGTAACGACAAGGCGGGATTGAGGTCCAGAAGATGCCCGTGTACCAGGATCTGGTCATACTGAACCGGTTAGACGAGGTCTTGATCCCCAGAACCGAGAACCCGGTGGTGCGAGTTGCAGCGGTTACCACTCGAGCAGCTCGAGCAAGATCACCTGCGGGTGTCATGCAAGAGGGTCTGATCCGGGGGATGCAGGTCGATCGGATCAAGCAGGCCCCGAAGGAGGAAGTCTGGATGGCCGGCATGAAGAAGTATCTGAGTGGCTCGATCGCAGATCTAACACAAGCGGAAGCGAGATCGTACGGCAAGATCGTGGCCGATTACGAGGTGGACGAGCAGGATCTACTCTTTTACTGCCCTCCCACGCCGAGATTGGGGAATGACCGTGACCGATTGCTGAGACTGGTGGTTCCCGAAACGCTTCAATCGGACGTTTTACACCACTATCACACTACGTTGGAAGGAGGGCATCAGGGAGTGGGGTGTACCTACCAGCGGACCAGGGATCACTTCCACTGGAGAGGATTATATCGGAGTGTGCAGCGATATGTGGGGGAATGTGTAGATTGCGAAACATGGAAAGGAAAACCGGTGGTCCGAGGTGAGTCACCGGGGAACTTGCAGGCGACGTACCCATTCCAGATCATTGCGATGGATCACATACCGTCGCTACCCAGATCCCACATGAGAAACACTGAGTTATTGATCTGGGTCGATCTGTTCACAGGATATGTGATCGCGAAAGCCAGCTCGTCCCGATCGGCCCAGACGGTTGCGGAATCGTACGAAGAGTGTGTATTTCGGCGATTTGGTGCCAGTGAGATAGTTCGGCATGATCGAGAACCCGGCTTCACGTCCGATTTCTTCCGGGCGTTTAACAAGATCCTGGGACAACGGCAGCGGGCGACGATGGCATATCGGCCACAAGCCAACGGGACCGCTGAGAGAATGGTACAGACCGCGACCAGGGCGCTCAAGATGTACGTCCGCAAACTCGATCAGAAGAATTGAGACGAATATGCCGACACCTTACCTTCGCGATCAACACGGCTCACGATCGGATCCGAGGAGATACCCCTCAGTATCGGGTCCATGTGTGAAATCCAAGATCGACGCTGGAAGCCACACTGCCAGTCGGTTGCACTAGACGGCGCGATCGAGACGTCCAACGATACTATCAGCACTCCTGAGAACAGGCCAACGCTAGATTGAAGGAGGCCATTGCGGATCGGGCCGACCGACAAAATGAGGACGTTGGATCGCACCAGATCGAGGCCGCATATCGTGTCTGGTTATACCTGGATCGGATGAAGGAAGGGTACGCGCGGAAATCGGCTCATCTGTGGCATGGGCCGTTCCGAGTGGCCGAAAAGATCAACGAATTCAGCGTCAAGCTCGAGATCGCAGGTACCGGGTACCAGATCTTCCCAGTAGTTCACATGTCGAAGCTAAAATTGGTCAAGGATTTTCCGGATCGGCCGCAAGCAGAACTCACGGTGGATGAAGCCCCGATCGTCTAGATTTCGATGAGATCCTGCTCCCGGAGGACAGCTGGGTCCCAGATCTCGGGGCCGATGAGTACGAAGTCTAGCGGATCTCGGATACGTGGAGCAGGAAGAAGACGCGATTTGGTCGGATCTACCGAGAATCCCTGATGTACTGGGTAGGGTTTGACGAGCCGACCTGGGCGACGAAGCTGATCTCAACCGCGGGGCAATACTGAACGCATTCCTGCGAGAACGGGCTAATCGGAACCGCTTCAATGTGATGCAATCACATGAGGAGATGTAAGGAGGGCGGGGTGAGGTTACCTGATCGTCTCGACCCCGAGGGAATACCGGTCAGAGGAGACCGAGTTCGGGAATTCATGTTGTATATATGCATATCGACGCCGCCGCAAGAGGTCACGGAAGACATGAGACGTTGGAAGAGAGATCACTTGGGAATGGCGACGAAAAGAACAAACAAGCAGAAGATGTGGCTGAATTAGGAAATTACGAGATTGGCAAGGAAGAAATGCGGTCACGGGTAGTAAATTGGAGATAAACGGAGGTGGGCGAAGAGTGGAAGCTAGATCGGCGATCAAGGGGACGCCGGAGGATTGAACTTGTTCACGAGACGAGGGATATGCAGCGACGGATGAGCGGAACCGGGATCTCGGTAGTGATTCCTCCAGGGATCCGCTTGATCCCATTCAAACAGGGCCGTGATCAGGTCGGTCGGCTCGGGGAGATTCGCTGTCGGCTGCGTAAGATTGACCGCCCTGGAGACCGATCCGGGATACCAACGCACCCGATCCTGTTTTGTCGGCAGGTGGAGGAAATACGAATCCAGCAGGACGTCGATACCGGCCCACTGGGCTCTCATTATTAGCACAACTTCCCCCAACAGCTTCCGCCAACTTTCTCCAGCCCGGATCCGTCGCTGACGTCGATCTTGGTGGTAGGTGAAGAGATCTGAGTCCGCGGCGGCCATCACTTTCGTGATCTTGAGATAATGGGTCGATTCCCAATACGCAATCATGTGATCCTCCTCCAAGGCGGCATACAACACGGCGATCCGCTATAGAAGGGTGCCCGCTCGCCGATGTAGGTTGTGATCAAACGTCAGTGGAGTGGGGCGACGCTGTCCAAGTATGCGCCATGGCTCGGTAGCCATGAGAGCCAAAATGTTGGCACCAGTGATCAACTCCGAACGATAACCCGTCACGGGTATGGGCGCCCGGACAAGAACGCTTCGGAAGGCGAATAGGAAACCGGGCGGTATCGGCAACCGTTTGGACAAAGTAGCCGGAATCATAGCTATGATCGGCACGGTTCCCACGATGGTCGGGTCCCACGGAGTGATCTCGGCCGCCTCGAAGAGTTTGAGTGTGGAATATGGAGGAATACTCGCTTCGGTGGGAAATAGCGGCGGATTTAGCTGGATGGACGAACCACCCCCAGGAGAACCACCACCAGGCCTTCCGCCGAGAGATCTGAGAGGTGAGGGGGGAGACGTCGTGGAACCATGATCTGACGAAGGGGAGTCATGATCTCCTCCACAGTAGAGACAGTCGCTACACCATATACGCGTGCACGACGGACCAATGCGTTAGGGCACCACATATACCACGATTTCCCCGTGCAGGGCAGTTATCCAGTTTGGGACGATGAATGAGCCTACGCAATACTGCTAAAGCCACAACGTGCACTTCCCAGCTCTCTATCGCCGGCTGAAGAAGCGACAGTAGCACAAACTGAACATGACTCGCAAGCCGTACTACATCCCGTTGGGAGATGAACCAGGGTTAGTCCGTGTAAATCATACATGTGCTATCATGGGTGTCATCTGGACGTTTACCACGGAGCCCAAACACCGCTCGGAGCTCTAGAAGACGTCTCAATCTCAATTAGAACAGTCCGTGCGACGTCTGATCAGTATGTGCCCAGCTTGGCAATTTAATGTGATGTATCAAATGCGTAACATCAGTAGCACTGAAGGTGGTAACAACAACATGACATGCAGTGACGCTGCTGGTCCTGGTAAAAGTAGATTAACATTCATGATCAGTGGAAGTAACGGCGAGTCGGTGTCAAGGACGCCTTCACTGCCTTTATCTTATCGGCAATCGCAAACAATACACAAATTTCGGAGATTAATTCGATGAGGTGACCAGACAACGCTAACCTC
>NBNE01001197.1:0-13901 GCA_002215365.1 Phytophthora megakarya | reverse complement strand
TGAAATGGTCCTGCTCTTGAGGTAGTACATTTTTTGAGAAAATGTCCTAAGTCCATAAAAAATATAGTCATGACCTTTGCGCAAATATAGACACGATTTTTCCAACTTTGACCCCCCCTAATAGGTAATACCAGCGTGCGTTTTGCAGTATTTTTGCTTCATAACAGCGCTTAGATTGTAAATAACGTCGCATTTGTAAGATCATTTTAAAAGGGGATAAGGTTTTATTTCGTAATTTTACATCTAATTAGCGACATTACTTCGGACTTTTACATCGTATCGACCACCATTTAGCTCCTCTTATCAAACAGCGCGTACTAGAAACGTTCGGATTACTCTCTATTGTATTATTGAATGCTTATCTGCCCAACCGCTGTGTGGGTCTCGGACCCGGACTTTGCCAGGCTTGTATAGGGGTCGAGACCTGACCGAAATAACAGTCAGTTCAATGTAGCCAATCACTTCTAAAGGCACAGCACACACCACGAAGCGCTACCACAGTTGATTTTGGGCGTACGCTGCTGGTGAGGGCGCCGCAATATCGCAATGTGATTATGCTATAGATACCTCAATATTACAGTGCGGTACTTCAAAGAGATCGGAAAGTGGAATGTAATACATCAATTATAAACTAATAGAATTGATAGCAGCAAGAATTGTTGTCGTATCACTTCGTACAGCTTGAATGTTGTTGGACATCCAGTTCAATGCTTTTTTACGCTTGATGAGGACAGAATCCAGCGCTTGGATGACCGCCAGTATTACACTGTCTTTCTCCACAAGACCTGGCTGTACTGCTTGCTCACTCAGTTCAACCACCAGATCAATGATTCGTCGCCTTCTGTTATAAAATCGACGTTCGTCGGCGGAACACCACTTCGTGCTGTACTTCGTTTCAAGTTCTTTTACTGAAACTCTCCGTTTAAGCAAACACTCCACAGTTCACTTATTAACAGCAAACTTCGACTCATTTTGTAGAACTCCGGAGTTCTGCTTCGACTTTCACCGCTAGACGACCCAGCATTTTCGTTGATTGCAGTTGTTGTAGTGGATGCGGTTCCTTGCGGTACTAGCTGTACCTGCAGAAGCGCTGATCCGTTTGTCAGTGGAATTAATGAGCGCATCACGCCAGCCACATTTGTTTCCACAGCTTGCAGCGTGCTGCTGATTTTATCAACGGATAATTTGAGGTCTTGGTGAACGCCGTCCAGTTTGGCCTGCAACACCGGCATCGCTTTCTGCAACCGATGTTCCAAGGGATCGTCCATTGTGTTGATAATTAACTTGGCTTCTTCTTTGAACTGCTGAAATTCTGTCGACATAAAGAGCTTGTGTTGCCAAATAGGATGCTCAGGCGTCCAATCACTCATAAACACCGCGTCCTGGAGCAGAACAGCACGCAAATACTGCAGTAATTCTAGGAAACCACCTGCCGCAATTGTTTGTTCGCAAGTGCCGTCGCTGAGCGAACGTTGCCACATTTCGACTTGGGGAAATACTTGACTTTGAAGGGACATGGGGGGGGGGCTCTACGTGAGCACGTGGAAGAAAAAAGCTACCACGGGCAGGCTCAAACCCGGCTAGTGTACGCATTGCTTCACGAGGCAGTCGTGTTAGGTAACACTTCTCCATAACGTGGTTGTTCCAACGTCTAAGCCGTCTTATCTGTGCCTCGCTCGCGCCTCCCAGGTCAGCCATGCGAGCCCCAGAGCCTCTACCGATATGGGTCTTTGCCGTACTTTTAATGCCAATGTTTTTCAGCGCGGCTGCTATAGCATCTCGATGAACGTTGTAGGATATTTCAGATCTAGGATTTTTTCCTGTTTTTAATAGCTTCAGCGGGTACCATTGGTTGGACGTAGTGAAGTCAGGAAAAGGCTCGAGATCAATGTGCCATCGCCAAAATAAATAGGATGCCAATAAGCCATGAGGACACAATTCCACAGCTTTGTGGCGCAGGCATGCACCAAACTCAATTCGTCCAACTTGATTAGCTTTTCCTTGCAGCATAACTAGAACAACAGCTCGGCAAGAACTGTATCCTTCATTTTCCAGGTTCAGTGAGTGCATATCAGCAAGCTCCATTTTACGGGACGACTCTCCACGCATCAATGTATAGTGACTGAGCAGAAATGCAAGTAGATTGCGGAGGCTTGTAAAAGGTTCTCGGAAATTGTTCCAGAAAAATTTCGCCATGCATCGAATTTAATCAGTTGCTGTGTATCCGTCGAGCATTGTATCAGCACCGCGGTCTTCAAAGTTCTTGCGTTTGCGTTCGTCTTCTTCGTACTCTGTCAGTTTGAGGAGGGCTGTCACTGCATCGTTTAGGGGTGACAGGTGGCTCTTAATTTGAGCGTGTGCCTGTTGTTTCCACAAGTCTACCATCGCTGCTACATAACTGTTCACTGTGGCTTTTTCAACAGCATTCGTCCTTCCGTCGACTGCTACACCGCTCTTGTGCCTTTTAGGGCGCCCGATGACTCGTTCCTCGAGAAACAAATGAAGTTTTTCACCCGTTACTGTACTGCGAGTCAGGTCGTTGAACGCTGGCCCTTTCGACGAACACCAATCGAGGAATTCCTGCTGACGACTCGAGTAAGCACGCTGGGTGTTCTTGGGCCGGCGTTGTGTGGCCTTCGCGTACGTCCTATTAACGGACTCCTGCAGCTACACGTTCATTCGGGCTTCCTCGGACATAGCGTTCTTCTTGCGACAAAATCTTCTGTCCCTCTCGCCCACAACCTGTTAATTTCACCCAATAGCTCTAAAAACCGCAAGTTCAAATAAATCGAATATTTGACCAATGGTACGGTTGATAAGCAAAACTACAGGACCAGCCGCCTCGGTCCCGGTCCGGCCCCGGTATTGATAATGATCGTTATGTCGCTATCTGTCAAATCGTTAAAGGAGCTGTAGGTTCGTCAGAACCTACCCCTAATATTTCTATCCAATCAAATCATTGTAACCATATATGGTACACAAAAAATCCCTATAAATTCGTGGGACAGAGAAGTACCCATTTAAACTGCAGTAGCACTTGTTTTTAAAGTTATGTACTGAAAAGCTGATATCATCGCAGTCGTGTATTGATATTACATGATGCTGCAATAATAGATTTTCTTAAACATATGTTGAACAGGGCGCATTTGGACGCTATTAAGAAGTAAATGTAAGGGTTACGGTTGAATTTATAAATATTAACCTTCAATAATACGTTGCAATCTGCGATCATGTGCAACCGCTCATTGCAATATCTCGGATTTCTGCAATTTAGAATTTGGATTTCAATCGTTAGGGCAGTCGTGTATTACAAGAAAAAATTGTACGGCGAATAATGCAATATATTTTTTTCCAACCGCAGGTTTGTATTCCCATCGTTGCAACTTTTCATTAATTTTCCCGAGCCACTGAATTACTTCATGACGAGAAATTGACTCACACACAACAATAGGAGCACAATTTGCGTCTTCTTTGGTCGAGAGTGAATATTCCTCAGTTGGTTTAGTGTCATCCGTAAATCGTTCCTCAAGTTGGGGAAGAACCAGCTCAAAACCAATAATTTTTAGTGTTTTCAAGATTTCATGTTCATCGTTTCACCTATAGATTGGTACGCTCTCGTGCATCATCGGCGAGTTTTCCCAGTTCGAGTAAAACTTCATCATACCGCCATCGCTCTGACAGCCATTACATTCCAAGATCCCATGGCAAGCCAAATACCTTGGATACCGAGATCACACTGGAAAACTAATAAAGCGCCGAAAGGTACCCCGAAGAGATAGTATGATATTCCGTTGGCAATCGCAGCATTTTTCTGCTTACCAGCACCTCTGAAAACTCCCTGCGTCACAGCATTCAGCCCGTCCACGATCGTCAAAGGCGACCAAATTGTCATTACTTTGCACACAAGACGTCGACTATCTCCTTCATCCAAGAATAACAGAGTGACCTTTCCATCCCAAAGACTACTCATACCGAAACCCGGGAAGACATTTTGTAATTCTGATATGACAATGCGTAGCTTGCACAGACACAGAGGAAATATATTTATTTTACGTTTTTCCTCCCTCTGATACTTTGTTGTTTTTAAATCTCGCTCAAACGCGTGGCATTCGCCAATCTCTCAAATTCCCCACAGCCACCTATTTCTAGTGTAAGGGTCACAAATCGCGAGTGTTGACACGCGCAAGCCCATGGTAAGTGTTCTCTATTCCTTGCCAGTATAACCAACATCCGGTAATATATGCCTCTAAGTCTGTGGATGTGTCAAGGATGGCAACTCAAGTGACGTCGAGTGCAGTCAACTCGTTTGTGACTGCTCCGGGAATGTATGCAGCTTAGCCACCGTCCGTTGCGTGGCGGCGAGACAGACGACGAAAGACGACGCGCTGTAATGTCAGCTCAAAGTTGCTTAATGGATAGTAAGAGCTTCCATGCGAACTGGTTATAAAACGATATCCGACAAGAAGAGAGAGAAACACAAACATGAGTTTGATAGCGTTATACGTAACTCTATTCCAAAGCGGTTGACAACAGTACTTCGACAAAATGGGAGAATTGCGAGCACGCAAGGAGTACTCTTCAGCAAAGGGGTAAAAACCCTCCACGTTTTGAAAACGAAGAGAAAGTCCGTTCAGACGGAAGAAAGCGCAAAAGTGAAGGCACAGTATCGGTGAATATGAATGGGACCCAGAAGGGGCCTACCAAGGCTCTCTTGACAACGACGCTGCAGACATGGATGGTGACAAGAACGAATGGTACTTCCCAGACCAGCCAAAAGGGATTGCCCCGCCATCGCTACCAGAAAGGTCAATTCCGGCGCTACACGTGGCGCACGGCAATGAGTACTGTTTGAAGCCCGCAGCATGGACAGTCAGAAGGTGTAAAAAAGTCCGTAGAAAAAACACTACACCACTCAACTCGATTTCAAGAAAATAGGCTACTGTACATCCTCATCGCAAGGGCGCGATTACGCCAATGCCATCGGGCACAAGGTTCCTGAGTAAGGATGCCACATTCAGAGCGAGTCTTCTTGTGTATCGAGAAGATATGCGGTTAAATATCAGATGTATGATCACTGGGATGTTGTATCTACCAAACAACTACAAAAATGGAGTTGCGAATCCATCGTTTTATCACTGAAATATTCCCACCGACCAAATCAAAGTTGCATCAGCCATGGTCCGTTTAAGGCTTCGAAAGACACATTGTCGGTGTTTTAAACATTTCCGGCGCACAGTGGATGACGTTCTACGTCGATCAGCGAACGTATATCTGCTATACGATCGATCCACTACAAGGAAGTGTTAGAAAGCTGACAATGGCTCTGTGAGCAGTGGCTAAGCCTCTGCTTCATGCAAAAGCCACAATGGGCTATATATCTTTAACATTGCGCAAATAACGTGATGGGGGTTCATGCGGAGTCGTTTGTCTGATGAATTTGAAACTGTTGCTAGCGGGAAAATCTTGGGTGGATGGATTGTATGGTCTTATTCCATACTTACAGCTTCGGTACCTGAATAAGAGCATCACACATTTAGCTGGGAGTGGAGCTAAAAGAAAGGTGTGTCTTTAAAGTGATATAAACATATTATTCTGTTGGAGTGCACTGGGTATTACGTACTATGAAGGAATACAATACTTCTACGTAGTAGTAATCAAGCTTGCAGAGTTTTACTTTAAACGAGAGTATTACAACCGCGTTCAAGCACTCGACCACCAACATGGAAGCCGCTAAGTGGAATGCACAAAACCAATTTGAAATAGTTCACCTATATGACGTACAAACATTCTCTAAATGTTGTGGAGTTTTCATGTTGCTGCTACATATTAAAGTGCTGGATATTTACAGAAATTGCTACCGGCGGACACGCGTGTCAAATTTGTAACAGAAGTACCTCCCAGAACTAGTTTTTCTCACGCAACAGAATTCTTTAAAATGTAGCGGTTGCGAATAAATACCGTAGAAATCGGTAAGAAATTTTTTAGGAAAAGCATAAGTTTGGGAATGATCATTCCCCACCAAACTCTCCACCTGACGGTGCCCCGCCCCTGGGTGGAGATGAGGTATGGGCGCCCACAGTAACTTTGGGACTAGTCGGGACTGGATCCGCGCGTCGTTAGTTCTTACCTTCCACATGCACGCTATGCAACTGTGGTATTGCCCCGGGGGCGATACAGACACACCGTTCCAAATTCTTTCTATATATTAGGAGTACTGATTTAGCGGTAACACACACTATTGCTAGAGTTATGTTTCTGCTTAAACCACCAATACATATGTTTGGGGTGATTCACATATATTAGCAGCTTATTTCCGTTTAGAGAGCGACAATTTTCCGGTAGCAGTAACACGTGCACAACACCAAAGTCGCTCTCCGTCCGAAGGAAGCTCTGAAATTTAGTAAAACGCGTTAAGCTATAGTAGATTACTATATCGACGATGGGATCAGTTTCCTTCGCAGTCAAAGTTGAGGGGGTAAACAGAATTTGATTGAGTTGATCGGAGTCGGAGGGCGCTGCGAACGGCCCCAACGACAACGAATTGGTTGGTCGTGCATTCCGCCTTGGATCAACGAATCATCAGCCTGGATAACCCTTTTGACGATGAGGCAGCGTGACGTGGGTATTCTTCAAAGCAGTCTGAGAGCCATTGTCCAATAAACTTGATAGCAATTTTGCTTGCACCCGCGGATGCTAAGGCCGTAGCATGTTGCACCTCCGATACGGATGGAGTGCGAGGAGTACTTTGCCGCGGGTACACCAATCCTTCGCGCCGTTGACTTGATAACTTGAACAACCGATTGTACTGTGAGACCAGCGCAAAGATGAGGATTCGCCTCCTGACGTAGTAGTTTCCTTGCCTGAAATACGTTTCGAAGACCTTGGATAGGGCACAATGTCTTGTTTACAGATGCGCTCATTGTTCGCCATGAACCCCACCCGAATTGATCGTTCTTGGCCCCTTCTAAGCCGACGGTGACAGATGTTGCTAGCTTGTAGCTCGTTCGACTGCCTTCGTCGTCCGAAAAGAAAGCGTTTCGTCTCTTGAGGCAGTAGAAATGATAGGACTTCCCAATTTTCAGAAATTCGGACCTCCGTAGAAGAAAGAAATAGCCGATAAGCAGACAACCCCACACTAAACGTTGTCGTGGCCGGTTGGGGTTGAGAGAACGGTGAAGCAATCGTAGAAAGATGGCGTAAGTGTCTGTTTTTTTCGTCGTGGTGCTGATAAGCGCTTAATTCCGGCGAGTAACAATTCTAGGCGTGGACTGGTTGGTAGGACAACGTTCTTGTGTCGACGATGGAACCATCGAATACCTGATAATTTCAGCAGAATTGTACTGTGTCGGTTGCCTCGATCTGCTGAATTCCAACCTTGTGACCATAGATGAGTTGCAAAAATATTCGAGACGGTGACACGCGTTAGCAGGAGATAGCCATCGAGACCACGTCATTTGTTGTACAAATGCGCACCACTGTCGCCTGTATTGACGATACTTGGCAATGGTAGAGCTTGCCACGGCTTTTCTACGCAGCATTGAGCCCAAACACTTGAGAGATCGGTGAATGGCGATTCTAATGAACCTGTGCCCAACGTGAAGATAGATTAGATCAACCATAATACAGGGAGTGCGTTGAACCCCAAACACGAGATCCAGCATCAGCCATCACGTTGAGTTTCCCGGGAATATGCGTTCCTCAGAACGAGATGTTGTCCTGAAACTCCGCTAGCGACAGCAGTCGGTTGTACATCTGCGCAACTCGATGTCGACTGGTACGGCGGTTTGTCCAACTAACGGCGCTCGTGTTGTCAATGTGAAACTTGACATGTATGCGGTTCTTTACAGTCGATGAAGCTGCCCAAACGGGTCCCCAGTGTAAAGCAGCTAGGACCGCACATCTCATTTCGCGGATGTTGATCGAACGCTCTATTGGTTCATGGTCCGAAAACCTTTGGCGGATATACTCCTTCCGCGTGGGTTCCAGTACGCACAGCCCATCACCACTGGCCTCCATAAAGACGTCGAATGTTGACGCAGCGATGTTCGCGAGATCTGCCACAGGTATTTGGTTGAAAATTCAGGATGGAGTAAAACTGTACGAAACCAGTGAAGGTCATCTAACGCTGGTGCCGGTAATCGCTGATGGTGATATCGAGGAAACACTGAAGCTGCGCCCCGGAGAGCTTGCAGAAAAGCACGGGCAGGTGGAGAGCAAATGACCACGTGACGGAGGCTACCGATAGTCTCTAGTATAGCGGTTTTTGTGGATATCATTGAGTTGATCAGGTAGCTGACTCGACCGAGGGCTTTCTCGAGCTTGTCGGTTGGTATTGACACGGATCCCGTTTCAGTATACCATAGTAACCCGAGTGCCTTGCATTGTGTGGCTCAGTGGTTAAATTTCTTTTTATTGATAGCCGTAGGACCTAACACCGTTGCCATGGCGCGACGAGTCGAAATATTCGCGTAATGGCATCTAGAACCTGAGTCGACTTCGACGCAAGTGTGATCATCGCACCACACATTGCCTATGAATTGCCGGTTTATCCGATTTCCATACTCATAGAGATGGTTGATGATTGTAGCCGCTAGCGAATAAAACGTAGGGGACCCAAACCATCCAAAGCCGCACGACAAATCGACGACTAGCCATTGCTCGAAGCAGAAAGCGAACATATGAACCGCAATAGTAATCAATATTACGTGTCTAAACGCACTCGAAACATCATCAAGCATGATCAGCACGTATCTTCAGAGCACGGATACGCTTAGCGATATCCCGAGGTGGATTGTACTAGACAGGAGGGAAATTTCCTCTGTCCGTGTAATCGTTCACCGATTTTCCTTCCGGAAACGAATAATCGTTGATCAAACGAACGTCCTCGAGCGGACCACCAACCCTGTCCACCGTTCCGATCGGACTGATAAAACTTTGGGCCATTGAGTAAGAAGACGAGACTCGACAATAAGATATCGTCCTTCGAGTTGACCCGCTCGTAGATGGCGACGAATTTGAACCTCTTTACCCACCACACTTCGATGATTTTTGGGTCTTTCACGTTGCCTGGGTGGAACGGATGTAGTTCATAATGGAGTAACTCCGTGCATCACAATTTCATTCCATTGAGCAACAATCAAGCCAATTGATGTGTCGGAGGTATCGGGAAGAGGTCCTTGTTAGGCCGGGGATCGTCAGCGGTTTGGCCTCGTAGTAAGCGAACGGTATCTGGAAGAGATAGTTCTTGTTGTTCAATCAGACCGGTTCAATAACGGACTTGAGCGGTGTCAATGTGATCCTTATCCGCCGGATCAGTAATTGGAAAGTGGAGATTAGCGTTTCTAGCACCCCGACGGCAGTGTTCAAGAAAGCAGCGCTGACTTCGATCGTGTACACGATTAAGCGTAGATATGAAGTGAGAGTATGAGACTGTTGACTCCTTCTCGTACTCCACCGCACTGCTTTCACCGCTCTGAGTGCCACGTCATAAATGTTGGTATTGCACTGCCAGATCATTCCATTTTTCCGCGACGTACGCTTTTGCTTCATCTGATAACGTGCCAGGTCGAAAGTGAGCCCTGGAACATTTTGCCACTTGGCATCCGTCAGTCGAGAGAAATTTTAAGCACAGCCGCCGTCCATCGTCGGTTCTCCGAAGCGTACTGAAAACCGCATGCGGAATAAATCCTGAGCCTTGCTTCAACCCGCGTTGGGAACGATCATGACCATGCTGTCGCCGCTAGCTGACGAAGCCAGGAGGTGCTGAGAGTCACGAAGGGCAGCTAACTTGTCATCACTGCGTGTGAACTGGGTTGCAACTTGAGCTGCCGCTGCTAAACCCTACGCGGCAAAACGGCTGCTGAATAGACTAAACTTTCCATTGACCCAGAACGTCAACAGGCAGGCCATTGACGGTTCTGACTAGGCGTGGCCATTGTAGTGTATCATAAAATCACGGACACTGGCAATAAAGTCAGCCGTCACGGGATTATAAAACTCTTGAGCGAATTTGTGCAAAGTTGCAAGAGCACTGATGATATCTGCGAAGCTGATCGCCTTTGGGGGTGGCTGGATGTTGTTTTTGGCTGAGAAGTCCCATAAGTTTATCCCTTTCTCTTTGGCGGCGACTTCGTCATTGATAAGAACTCGCTTGCAATGCATGATAGATAATCCAATGCCAAATCCAAAGGAGTAGAGATCTTGAAGAACAGCAGGAGCCGGAAGAAACTCGACGTACGTGGCTTGTTGAATCGATTGCAGTAAAGTTTGAGGAATCTTACCTGTGTGACGCTTGTTCACGATAGCAGCGCGAATTTGCCAATCTGCTGGAGGAGGTCGAAAAACAATGCCGTTCTGTCGTAGTGTACTAGCGTCGGTTAAGTCGAGGTCGTCGTCCGAGCCAAAGCGTGACTTAGTACTGCGTCGCTTGGTCAAAGGACGGTTTATGTGTTGAATTGGATTGATGACTTTTCCTCATAGTCGACCGAGTCCGAGCATCGTCAGCGGCCGCATCATGAGCGTCGTCCTCCTCATTATCGCCGAAATCATCATAGTTAAAATTGTCACTTCCGTTAGCTTCGTCCGCAGCCAAACGCATGCGCACCGATCGAGAAAGCTGTCGTCGTTCGGTTTCTCGCCTAGCCGGCGAGTTCAAGCGCACGGGACCGCGGCTTCTCGATGCTACAGGGAGTTGGGTGTTACATGTGGTCGACGGATCGCAATAAAGATTGTGCGGGCATTTCGTGCGAGCGGCTGTTACGAAGTCGACGATGGGTTGGCGTCGAACATGTACCAATTGCAGCGAGGTTGGTTTTACAAGTGGAACAACTGTGTCACCATCAAATGGAATGGTCAGTGAGGAGGTTATCGCGGCGGGAACGCCTGACTTCTTCTTGTTACTTGCTAGTACTAACTCGTTCTGTTTATGCAAGAGCTCAAGTGGTGCGCAGTATGTTGCGTTAACACCCCCTCCTCTTTGTAGCGCGTAGTTCGGCGGATCAACCTTAATTGCTGAATAGGGGTCGGTCATAGGAAGTCGAACAGGGCCATCCGATCTGACTATGTGGAGTGTACTGGATGTGTCGGACGAGGTGTAGCCTGACACAACGCCATAAGCCCATACGTCTACACCTTCATCCGATGTGCGAATAAATGCTACTGGATGCGATACGTAGGAACCTGGCCACAACTGTCGCTCAAATTCCGGAACTGCGCGGAACTCGATCATGTTGGACTGCACGTCGAACGTCTCCCTTGGGAGATCGTCGTCTGGGCCAATCGTCTTGACAGTAGTGGTATCATCCGAAAAAGAGACCGCTTCAACATAACTGAACTCCGTGAGGTTCTTGACGTGCACGGGGCCCAAGAAAGCGAGAGTACCACGATTTACAGGCATAGTTGGAGCTAAGACCGCTTGAACCGGTGAATAGTCGACTTCGGAAAGAGATAAAAAAAATTAAAATGAAGCTACTATCTAGCTGCGTTCTGGCGCGTGATTCCCCGAGCTGCACTGTCACAAGATGCGAAGAGGTAATTGAGATACTGGGCTTCGACTTCCTGACCTTATCGTAACTTCTTCTTGCTGCTGGAAATAGGAGTATCCTGTTTTGTGGATACATCCACCTTCTAGACGTTCTAGGCAGCAGGGTTCATTGAGTACATGCTCTGAAAGGATAAAGTAGCGCAGAATAGAAGCGAGAGCGGCTCAAGGAGCAACATTTGCGAACGCAGACGGAGGGAGCACGGGTATACAAGAAACCACACGGGAGATGATTCATATTAAATTGTCGAGCAGCACCCGCGGCTGCCAGTCCAAGTTGATGCTTCGAACCAACTTTCTGCTGCGCCGTATAACGATATTGGAAAAGGAGTCGACGAGAGATGAGAAAAGCACTGCAAAAGAAAATATTTACCGGCACAAGTCGCAAACACCACCAAGGCCAAACCTGGCGCAAGAAGTAGCTTGCACAGCAGCATATAGCGTAGTAAAACGATCAAAGAGGGATCAGCGACAAGGTTCAACGACACAGATTGAAAAAATTCCAAGGGCGAACTAGCGGCATTAATTAGCATGGACAGCCGCGCACAGCATAGGGCAAGCATAACAACATACAAAAGAAATAGCACATTCGCGACCTCCCGCACGCTATAACCAGCTACCTAATAGCTTACCCACATAGACCTTACGGCAGTGTATTTCTATAGTTTTCGTACGGCCATATCGTGCACCCGGTACATCAGCTTTGGCCAGCCCATAAACTATGGTGGAGCTAGTAGTTTGAGAACCGGATGAAAAATAAGAGGAAAAATAAGAGAAAACGTCAACCTTCGAGAGACATCCAAACAATCGTACTTAAATGGGATGGACGACACAAGCGATATTTTTTCATTTTATTGTCTATGAAGGGAAATAGTTTAAAAAGGTATTCATAATTCAAATTCATAGGTACGTTGATCAAATTCGATATATCTTTACCATTAAGCTTAAAAGGGTTTTAATTGTGCCAGATTGGTAGCTGGTCTGGTATCTCTGAAATATATTTCAGAGAACACCGTGAAGATCACAGTAAGAATGAAAGCTATCGTGAGCGATACCGTGCGTGCTAATTTTATTTTCTTCGACATTTGACCTCACGACAATTCTCCACGCAAATATTCGCAGCCACTGAAAGACCTGCGTATGTCGGAGAGACCAGCAAATTGACATTTACCAGAACCGAATGCTTTATCTGTTTGAATTAGCTGGCCAAATCATCGCGTCACTTGTGCAGCCTGTAGAGGCGACAGACATGAATGCAAAGCAACTCCGTTACCACTACACGGTTGCTGTACTGGACCCGCTTCTGCAGGGATTGAATAAAACTCTAAATGAGCTGGCAAAGGGTGCGTTGTCTGATGAGGAGTATGTCACTGAGCACTGCTCTTCGCAGCTTAACGCTATTGCCCATGTCCTTAAGGCGTTTGAAGACACTGAATGTATGGAAATCCACCAAGAAACGTTTACACAGTGCTCACAGCAGCGACTTGTGTGCTTCGTGCTCTATTTCGGGCCCAACGAGTGCGCTCTAAGGTGATCTTTAAGTTACACCGTTTGACGATTGTGTTGGGCCGTGAACATTTCTTGGGGGACGTTCAGGAGACTATACAAACGCTTATGATGGGCTGCAAACAGCCTGAAGTTGTGGAGATCGTGCGGTTGGTGGGTCAACTTATTATCAAACACAAGCAGGCTCTCCAGTTTGAGAATATGTTACATCTCGAGGTGGAAGGCTGCGCGGAAGTCCAGGACGCGAATATTAACCGGGTCTGCTTTTCGATCGGTAGCATGCTCACTGAGCGCTGGATTGGTAATATGACGGCTCCTTCACCAGCTAGCGAGGCCTCTGGAGTAGCGACAGCGGCTACGTCACCTGCATCTGCAGCGCTGCGTGCTGAACCCATGCCGAACTATCAGCGGAAGACATCGCACAGTTCATTCAGATTGCAGTGCAGGATTTTATGCGTCCCATGTTTGCCGTGACCAAGCTGCGATACTTCGACTTGGATGATATGCAGACGATGCTAGCAGTCAAGGGGAACGTCAAAATCAAGGCGGTGTTGGTAGGTGTTAGACCTGGTACTAGTGTCTATGTAGTCTACGGTACTGAGGAAATATGATTGGTAGAGAGCCTCCTCTCTAAAAGAACAAAATTTGTTCAATGATAAAACGGAGCAAACGTGTACGAAGCCTCACTTCCTCTTTTGCTTCGGACTGAGCACGCCTATAAGAATAGCAATAATATTAAATGAATAACACTTAATAAAGTGCTTAATTAGCTAATAAGAACCTGTTAGAGATTCTATTGGTTAAAATTATTCTCTGAAATTTATTTTCAGAGCTAAGGCAGGATCCGAGTGCGGTC
>NBNE01001196.1:0-13902 GCA_002215365.1 Phytophthora megakarya | reverse complement strand
ACCCAACAGAACGTAGACGATTTTGGATCGAATACAGGTCGGGTCGGGTAATGTAACGTCGATACTGGAGCTACAGTACAATGAACACTTTCGACACCCGTTGCATGACTCACGTACTTCTAAGTAGAATATTTTGCAATTCTTGCACGAGGAGTTGCGTGTAGAACGATATGTGGAGCTAAGCATACTCCCATAGTGTTATGCCCGGATTATCTGTCTTCTCTCAATGTTTGCTAACGCCTCCATCCTACCATGTACACCCAACCGTTGTCACTTTTGCGACGAGGTGTGGAACTTCAATACCGACGTCGCTAATCGATGTCGGTTCCGACAAACCGGAAGGAAGAGCTGCCATCCCTGCTGTAGCACCACGGGTAGATGCAATCAGGGCTTGGCTCAATTCAATTTGATTTTGATTGGACCACCAAATCTGACCAATAAAGAATTGATTTATTTTCTTATTTTCCAATTTGCGTCATGTTGAGTTCCATGATGGAATAATACTATCGCCATGTACATGTAACTACTTCAGCTGCTTGAGATGCGAAGGGGCAGCACCATGCAATGGATGCGTGCAAAAGAATGAGAAGGGGGTTTTCTTTGAGAATTCCCCACCACCACTGCAAACATCAAATGTATGCGCCACATAAAAGTCGAGTATTATTTTCGTATATTTTGTTTATTATTGGATGAAATTGATGTTGGTGGGGCCAATAAGTTATGGCAATAAGTTTTTATCCACTATTGTTATTGATTTTGAAATATGCCAAGCCCTGTATGCAATATAGATGTCCTAACGACGCGTCCAGTGCTATACGACCAATGCACAAAAAATAACTACCTTTTCAACTTCAAATGGCAAATTCCAAGATCAATATGTCAAAATGTAACTTTGCTTAGCGGAGGATGCAAAGTGCTAAAATTTACAGCTTTTGGTAACCTAAACCAATACATGTATCGAACTACATGTATCCGAATGTACATGTTTGGGGCATACATGTAGTAAGAATCGTGTTGTCCGTTGCATGACACCTGCACCGCCCAGCATCATACAAGGATGATTGATACGACTTACTAGCACCATC
The DNA here is from genome assembly GCA_002215365.1 of Phytophthora megakarya. Classification (NCBI taxonomy): domain Eukaryota; phylum Oomycota; class Peronosporomycetes; order Peronosporales; family Peronosporaceae; genus Phytophthora; species Phytophthora megakarya. The sequence goes on along the minus strand of NBNE01001196.1, from coordinate 12,817 downwards.
TTTTATCACAGCGCAACCCCCCACCGATCAGTGGCTCAATAATTTCACGCAAACAATTCGGTATTTCTGTTCTTAAACTGAGCATCACACTATGCACCTGTTTTCTCCTCGTAGTACGCTTTGTATCTTTGCCATTCCTTGTAGGTCGGATTCTTGACAACAATGTCCTTCTCCATACCCTGAAAGAACTCATCGTAGACGTATCCAGGAGTTCTCCCCATCGAATACCAGTAATAAAACTTGGTTTTCTCCAGAAAGGAGCTCTCTCCGATGTCTTCGTCATCAATTGTGCCACTAGCACCAGTTGTTCTCAAGCTCCTTTTGAAAGCGTCAATATTCTGCTCAACAGCAAGCGATCGCGTTTGGAATTCGTGATCGACGTCCACCTTTGTAGTGACTTTCGCCTGCTGCATGTTTGCCGCAGCAACGGATTCGCGGCTCCCAAGGAGGGCAACAGCGGCGGCCAGCGCAATTTTGGTTAAACGCATTGTAAGCCGTTTACAGTTATGGAAACTTGAGCAGCAGAGAGTGAATAATGAAGTGGGTCAGATAAACTGGGGGGAAACAGCATCGAGACAGCGAAAAAGAGCAAAGCTCGAGATAGTGTTTACGACAAAGTAATGTCCATCAAACTGGACTATCCGGACATTATCTACTTAGGGTTAAAGTTGATGTGGTATGTGGCTCATAACTTCCCGTAGTAGACGACCCGGAAGGAACATCATTTAGATGTCTTTTAATCATGCGTATAATTTTGAAATATATATCGGAGTACCAACATTTTCAGTTGGAAGTATTTGATTTTACTACCAAATCGGTTTATACAGGGTCTACGATGTATAAGGCGTACTTTACTAAAATCGAGAGAACACTAGCACTTCGTCACGTCGTATAGCTATGAACAGAACAGCAGCTCGAAAGACAGTGGAGTGTTTTTAGGTGGGATGCGTCGAGTAAAGCGGCGAATTAGGGTGACAATCAAAGTGACCCAGTAAATACTACAGTAGACCGTCATACTCATTTGCGTACCCACGTCGATAGAAACGAAGAAATGTGAGACGATCTCAGTATAACGATAGTGCATGAGCGGCTAACCATGGTCTGAGATTCTACAAATTATCCGTGTTTATGTTGAATAAAAGTTATCTTCGTCACTACCAGTCTATATAGCGTCTTTGTAATACACCCACTTAAATCCGAGACATACACTTTCTGTTTGAATGCTCTAATGAACACCTTGGAATTCCTGTCCGCGATGCATTGTTCTTTGCCGGTCTCTTACTGTTGGGAAATTCCACACACTCAATGTCCAGTGTATCTACATATCTTCCATATGTTAGGCATTTGTCTCGTTTGGACGACGTTACTGCCACAATTTCTTGATAAATCAACCTCAAGCACTGAGATTTATTTTTTAGATGGTGATAATAGCATCTTCGCATATCATTTCAGTAGATTAGTATGAATAGTACTTTAACTAAGGCAATAGTACTTTACGCATATCAATAATAATTTATCTCATATCAATAGTACTATTCTCCAGCCACTAACAATGGAAGGGATCAACGAAGATTATAAAGTGGAAACCACTAGAAGTTGAAGTTTTACATAAGTAGCATGCATACACGTTATTGTATAGTTTGTGGAAGATGCGATGCCACCTTGAAACCAATATGATGGATTTAGTTTCACTACAACGTGACCTTTGAAAGTGAAACTTCAAAACTTGACAACAGCTTTCAAGTGTGTTTTTCTATCCGTCTCCATTAGATCATTCCTACATTTTCCATGTAGCGACAAAACCAGCTTCCGTGACCATGTTCCAGTCAAAATCCAAGCAGCATCCCTGTTACGGCACCATTCCTTTCCATCTTGATGCCTCTGATCTATCCAAGGCAACCGAGATGGGTCTTTTAGTCCTGGTAGTGCGGTGCCTCAAGCTGATCCAAGCCAAGACGGCTATGGCGTCGTCTACGCCCGTCGTGACAATGTCGGCACTGAATATCATGGATCGCAGAAGGCTATCCAGCTGCGTTGCAAGGAGTACGCCCAAGCGTGCGGGTTCCGGTTGATAGTGCAGCATTTCAGCTCCAAAGGCCAAGGAGGAGCCAACGCTAAGTACGCGTGCAAAAAACTTAACGAACAGCAATTTTTTGACAAAGACGCCTCTGAACAAGAAATTGTGTGTCCATTTGCGATAAATGTCAGCGGTTGTGACGGTCTTGGGATGGTTTCCCGGGTAAATTTCTGTCACAATCACATCAAGCACCTGGGTTTTTCAAGTAGACCGGTAACCGAAAGCACCATCTCTCGTCCTCCAATGGACAAAAGAAACACGACCCAACAAGCAAAAAACCTGGCGGATTTAGTCGAGGCGGAGATGCTTGCTCTCTATGAGCGTAAACCGAAAAAATGACAGGAGCCGCGATCAATGAGTTTCTTCTAGGGAAGGGTTTTAAGGTTTCTCCCTCAACAGTATCTCGGATCAATCGAGCGAGCGATCACAACAGCAGTGGCGTTGAACGCCTTATTAGCTATCAGAAATTGGAGAGTTACCTGGCCCTCATGGCCGAGAAAAACCCAGGTTCGTTGTGGAGATTTGAGAAAGCAACTGATGGGACCTTTGTGCGAGCTTGCTACTTGCCGTCAATTGGAATCCGGGTTGCTCGAATGACACGTCGTCTGTATGGGCTTGATGGAGCACATTTAAAAGGGTTAAATGAACAATTACGGTGTCTTCTTGGTTGCTATGGCCAAGGACTTCAACAACCATATTCTGCCTTTCGCATTTTCTCTGGTTCCTGTGGAGAATTATGAACACTGGATTTGGTTTTCTAATGTCGTTAAAGAAGGTTTGGGTGATTTGACTCGCTTCACGGTTGTGTCGGACCGTCAAAAAGGGCTTTTGGCAGCGGTTGATGAAGTTTTTCCAGAGGCTGGGCACCGGTTCTGCCTTCGGCACATTAAAAGTATCATCAACAGCAAAGGTGTGTCTCTAACAGGCAAAGAGCGAGATATTATCAATGACATGGCTAGGAGCGACTGCTAAAGCGACTATAAGTTTTTGAAAAGGACATTTCTCAAACAAAGCCGGCTGCCGCAACGTATCTTCAAGGCATTGATAAGAAACACTGGGTTAAATACCAATACTTGGAACATTTTCACCTCCCCGCGTACGATGAAACGACAACCAACCTGGCCGAACAAGCGAATAGCTGGATTGGAAATGACTGTCGCAGCGCCAAATCCTTTGAAGCTTTCGCTCTCTACTTCCGAAAACTATGCGAATTGGTGTCGGAGAGGAGGCAAATGGGCAAAATTGGGCGATGAAAACACCAGAAACAGAACTCGCGCCTCTTCTATCTTGTGAGCGAAGAAAACGGCTTGCTGCCAGCGAACGGTGCAGTGTTACACCCTGTATGGATGGTGCGTACAACGTGCGGTTCTTGGGAAAGTCGATTCGACCAGGGTTTGTCCATCCGTGGCGCCTAGTTGATCTTCCAGCTCGTGAATGTACTTGTGGCAACTGGCAGGATAAAGCTTTTCCCTGTGTGCATGCGATTGCTGCTTCTGTGAAAGAAGGCAAGGCTCTCGATACATTGTACGACGCGAAAACTCTGTCCATATCTCATTTTCGGAGCATGTAAACAGCCCCATTTCGACCATTGCCAACTGACGTCACACTAACCAAGGATCTATCAATTCAAGTTCCTCCGATTCAATCGGAACCTCCCGAACTCGGAAAGCGCGGACTTAAGCCAGGACCGAAACCTAAGCACAAGCGTAGGAAAGCCAAAGGTTGCAACTAGGATACAGACAAACTGTGATCAGAGCACAGGGCCTAAAGTTATGCTTTCATAACTACGCACGTAAAAAGACGGTTTAATATTAAACTGAACTTTATGTTGGGGTTTTATTTTGTAAATTATTGGAAAAACCCTATTTGCGAATAATACACCCAGTCGGAAGGCAACGTTAATATCACCAATAGTATTATTGGTATTGAAAAATACTACTCTTAGAGATGCATCCACTTGACTAACGCAGGTCAATGATGGTAGACCAGTCAACGCTGGCTAGATCCTTGGCGCGACGCAAATTGTCTGGGTCAGTAACCCAGACAGCACGGCCCACTTTCGTTATGTGATCTTCCTTGTCATTTTCCTCTCCCTCCTCATTTTCATTCTCCTCCTCCCACCAACCGACCTTGTCGAGCTGGCGCTTGATGTACTGCACTTTGCTGGACAGGCGGTTGGTTTCCTTGCTCTTGGCCAGTTGGGCTGCCACAGCCTTGCGGCCACAACCTGACTTTCGCTGTAGATGCAACTTTAATTTGGTACAGGTGCTCAGTGTGACTTGGCACTTCCAGCATTTCTTGGTCTTACGGCCCTTTGGGCGGCCTGGTTTGCGGTGGGGGGTCTGACGAAGTGTGAGCGCCATGAAGACTTTCAAAATGACAAACTAAATAGTTTTGTTTCAGTGAATTCATTATTTGCTAGAATTCAGTTTATGTTGTTGCATGTCACTGTGTGTTACCTATATAGTAATGATACTTGGAAGCACTGACCTCAGTGTTTCTAATGTTGGTTAATATTTTCACAAATCTCAGTGCTTGGGGTTGATTGATGGAAATTCCTCACAATTTCTTGGGACTCTCAAATTTGTGGCAATAAAATGTCCTTTCCCTCCAACAATCTATGTTTCGTCGAAACTTGGCGAAATGGATTTTGTATAATAAATGTATCAGCGAGGGCCCTTTGTAAGCCCTCAACGGGCATATCATCGACGCATAGCGGCGATAACAAAGGAAATATTAAGTGTAGATATAATACTAACGAACACCCTCAAAACAAGCGCACCTAAACAAGCTTTAGGTGCACGTGCATACTGCGTTACATAACAACATGTAGTGAATTAAACGCATACCACTAAGATATCAATGTTTTCATCGTGTTAAACTTTTGTCACCTTTGGTATTATCACTTTTCAATCCACCAGTGCAGTACCTGGATGGCCAATAATGTCTTCGTTTCACTGATGGTGAAGGAACGGCTGTCAGCACACAAGGTTTGACCTGCAACACCCGTAAATTTGGACATAATCACCCAGATTATGTCCAGGGGCTGAAAGAAATTAAAATATTAGGATATATTTAGGTTTTAGTATTATATATATTTTAAAAAATATTATATTAGTACTATTTACAAGAAAATGATCCCTAGTTCTTTATGTATTAACTGGCGAATCGACCAGTATTAGGAATGTAGTTAATAATTTTGAAAGTTACTACTCAGTTAAAATTGTGATTGAAGCACTCTAAACAATGCATAAGCAATCGATATTGTGCTCTGCAGACATTTTTGGCAAGATAGCCAATTATTTCTCAATTTTATAAATCTAGTGTTGAGGCAAATCTCGATTTTACTACATCTATCTTCCCGAAAACTTAGTTTTGATCATGATCTACCGACGAAATAAAGCATGTTTGGTCTGAAATGCAGTCCTAGCAGTGCATTTAAGAGATCTCGTCTCTCCCAGCGCGGAATAGGCAGGATTCTCAAGGTTATAGCTACCCGTTCGTACTCAGCTTCTAGTTTTACTCGCCAAGCGTCACGTTGCAATATTCCGTCACCAGCAATATGACCTACACGACCGACTTTCGATGGCGTGCCGTCTCGCTTATGCACGTTTATGGACTCGACGTCGAGTTCATCAGCGATATATTTGGACCGAAATCGGGGGACTATTTTCCGGTGATATAGATTGTTTCTTGACAAAGGAGTTGTCGAAGAAGCCAACTCATTCATCAAAACAGCGCGATGGCCTCCGTAGATTTTACAACGTGTCGACCGCTGCGTAACGCAACATCCTACATTCTATGTGGAGGAGCTCCAGGACTATATTCGTCAAAACTACGCAGATGTCAAGAACATTTCGCTGTCGACTATTTGTCGGGCGCTTAATTTTGACTTGGGGCTGACTCGGAAAATCATCACTCGCGCTGCGGGAGAAAGCGTTCCAACAGAGGTAAGTGACTGAGCATTGATCTGCAGTTGAATTATTATTTAACCTTTGTGCTTTTCATTTTTTAGATAGCGAATTACGAGGCAAAACTACGAGCCATTTACTCGTACCCACTCCTGTTAATTTTTATTGACGAAACGTCTAAGGAAGGGGCGTAACGCCTATCGGTGTTACGGTTGGTCTGCCCGCAACACAAAGTGCGTGGTAAGGTTATCATTCTCAAGAGGACGCCGTTCGAGATTTGTTGTGGTTAACCCCAGGGGTTTTATTTCGTGGGAAACGACGGTTGGTACATTTACGAGAACCTCCTTTCATCGCGCCTTTGTGTAGCATGTCATTCCTGTACTATTCCCATGATCACTTCATAACTCTATCACTATCTTAGATAACGCCAAAATTCATTTGTACAAGGAGCTGGTAATACAGTTGTGCATCAAACGGGAGCCCGTCTACTTCCCCCCTTATTGTCCAGAATTGAACCCAATAGAGCTGTGTTTTGGATCGCTGAAGCAATGGATTCAACACTATGCAAACCTCGGTTTTCCGCTCTATCCAGATGAAGTTTTGACTGTTGTTATGAAATTATGCACACGTCGCGATACGAAAAGGGTTTTAGGTGTATTCGGCCACTGTGGATACGACTTCACTGAGTTACGAGATGATTGGTTTAATAGTCTTAGCAATTCGTAAGTTGAACGTTAAATACAAGAACAAGTTGGCGTTATGTAGAATAACTCGCGAAGTACATATATATTCCCTTTACTGTTGTTTTAGTGATAGCGTATCCTCGCTATACTGTAGCATTCTCATCAGGCATGCGATCCGTGTCATTTAGGTCCTGTACTGGAGTTTCAACGGGGACAATCCGTGAAAAATGCCTTGGGAAAAACATCATGGACAGCCCAAGTGCGGCTCTAAGGCTTGTAATGTCCACCCTAAAGTTGTTCCATGTTCCATTATTCTCGAGTCGTATCATCGCGACCTGCGCCTGTCGCTCGCGGGGATCTTCTGCTGCTAGTTCTGCGGTAGCATTGGCAAGTGCAATGGCTTGGTGGATAGTATTGTCATTCAGAAGGGTAAATTCGGTATAGTCTGGTTGCCTAGCGTTTGTCGTAACAACGTGATTGAATGCAATAGGACCCAACGTTGATCCACCTTCCACTTAGTAGCCCTCAACAGCAGTAGCCGTTCTAATTCAAGCTGCCGTCGCTCGGTAAAGCGTGGGAATAGCTTTCGGTCGCTCCTGGCAATAGACAAAAACTCGAAATTCAAGTTACCGAGGATGTCATTACCCCAATTCGTTCTTTCTCCATTTGACACTCGTTTTACTCGCCTTGCTACAAAGCTACGAAATTGTGTGCGGTCATTACGCAAAACTGACTTTGGGTCGCCCCTTTGCTTGCCGTGAAGTGAATACGCTCATCGTCAATAAGAAGATCAGTAATAGGTTCTTTCTCCAAATAACCATACGTGTTGTCCTGAGTACTTCAAATCCATCTTCTAATGTGAATGAGAACTTCTTGATTTTCCTCCTCTTGGTTGCTTTTCGATTAATCCTTTACGAGCTAGCATAATTCAGTTTAGTTTCATGTCTCTAGGTATTTCATTTCCAGATTCCATCTTCCGAACTAAGAAGAAAACGTAAATTAGCACAAATGTGAGTGCTAAACAATTAGTTTGTGATAAGACCAAACTTACGAGCACGTTGCTTTGATTTGATAAGCCTCAACACGAAACTAGAACACGCACACACTTCAGATTAAAATAAATTCCAACATCCATAGCATTCATTGCATTTGCATCATACATTTGTATAGTCTGGTATCTGCATAATAAGGAGTGCATCAATATTGTATATAGACAACAATATGTAGGTAGTAACTTACCCGTTGGCAATACCACAAGCTGACTAGGATGTAATATCTCTAACCAACGCTCACGGGTACACACGTTGGCAATACATTCTACAAAATACGTTGTAAACATGCCAGACATTATCGTCAAATAGAGCAAGGTGTTAGCACGTACGGAGTTTCGATATTTACAGGCGGTGTCCTTTCCACGCGGCCTTCCTTGCCAATATTTCTTGTGTTGCCAGTTCACCGGTACGATACGTCGCTCCGCTTTGCTTCCCTCAAGCGATGTCTGTGTATGACCTGAAGGCGTGAACAAAAAGATTATGACCATCGCAAATGTTAGTAAGCGCCTTAATACACGCGAAAAGGCTTACCTGAAGGTCGTACCGCCTTGGCTGACGTTTCCGGAATGATGCGTCTCCAGGAAAGCGATAATTAGAGCAGTAATTAGGTTTGACATGCGTCGAATTAGGAGATAGAGTAGTTTCTAAAACGCTGTTTTACAAGTGTTGCCTAGTCAAGTTTAGAACTCTAAAATAGACGGCAAAATCCGTGCACAGCACAATACATTTTATGATCAAGTCAAATTCCTCATATTCAATATTTACTCGCACATACACTACCATGAAGCCAAAATGCTTGGTTGTTATATAAGTTGTTGGGGCGTAGATCCCTATAATTTTATGTACCAACTTTTATTTACCACCTCTATTATCCTTTTTACAGAAAAAAAATCTGAGAAATCTAAAAAGAGGTTAGGCAAAACGTATTTTCATTTCATGCCCTGTGGCACTTTCAAAACAATTTCCCTACAGTTCAATGACCTCGGGATTTGGGTATTAGATGTTTCAAGAAGAAAGAATGAATATCCCCTGTCGCGAAGAATCTAACGGCCATTACAGTGATGTCAACGTTTGATAGAATAGCGACGTGTGGCGTGTGTATTAGTCAGTGTGGGATTGACGTAATTATTAGAAGAATAGCTAAATTTTGTTGATGTCTGAGGATGCCTGATCGAATCAGATCGGTGACTGGTAAAACGATCAAATCCTTTATATGGAGGAGCCCAACACCGATTTATCATAAAAAGCGACTTCGACATACAGATGTCTAGCTTTTGATTTATACTAATACGGCTTATAGTGACAGATGGCAGCTATAGGCGTATGAGTTGATACACACGCACGCGTACTCGCTGGTCGCGTAAAAATACTAGTCCGACGAAAGTACCAAGACGCTCAAAAGGCATCACGTATTGTACGCGGTATACTGCCTTGAAGACACAACGTACTGCTAGACGCGAGATACAAGTGTAGGAGCGACCTATGCACACAATAATGTGCTGTGTTCCTTTTAATGTCTCCATACGTTCTAAGTTCTGTTTTGAATGAACGCAAACTTACAATCCATATCTAGTGAGTCTTTGCGGGCATGCATGGGCGGTGTGATGCAAGCCGTCGAACTCAAGATTGTTGTTGAGCAGCCCTCACGCTTCGGCATCATGTTAGATGGGTGGGCACATGCATCGGAGCACTATGTTGCGTAGTTTGCATGCTACGAAAAAATGGTGTGCTCGTTAAGCCGTTGCTCAGCATAGCCCTGCTGATGAACGAGATCGACGGTATCGGTCTGCTTGAACGTATCACGAGTTTCTCGCAACGATGCTACCAAGGGACTACGGGGTGCAAGCTGGCCAGTGTCGCTTTCTGGTCGGTGAAAACTGCTCGGTCAACCGTTTATTTGCAACGCGTTTAGGGATTTCTCTAGTGGGCTGCGCAAGTCATCGATTGAACCGAGCAGTTCAACAAGATACGACGCAGCATGAAGATGATTTGGGAGCTGTTTAAGCGTTGATGATCAAGCTGCGGACGATGACTCAATCCGCAAAAAGTCGGTATGAATTTGTGTGTAGTTTGTGTTTTGGTATCCACAATATTGTGAAATCTAACCGAAATGTTATGTTACTGATACGTTCGAAAACTGAACTTCGACCAGTTATTCAGTAGGATACCCATTGGAGCTCAACCTTCGCAAAGATGCAGCGGTGCCTGAAGCTGCTGGAGATTCTAGATGCTGAAGACGACGACATCATGGAGGTGATGCCAACGCCAGTTGCGACAAAGCGCCTTCTTGTGCTATTCAAGGAGCTGAACGACATCGAGCCTGTATCTAAGTCGCTTCAGGGGAGAGACGTCGATCTGCTAGATGTTCGTCAGTGGTGGCGCTATTGTCTATCACAATACTCACTGTGTTATATGAATCGAATAGGACTCCGAGCAAGTATTATTCATACACCCGCCTTCGAGTCGGGATACGTGCGCGTATTGCGTGGGCGTCAGGACAGTCTCACGCAGGCGGAGAAGGCAGCGTTGCTTCCATTTGCTAGTGTGGTTGAGACTGATTCCACCACGAGTTCTGGAGACGAAAACCTCTCCTTCGTTGAACATATTCGCAAGCGACGCCGCACGGAGGAGGCCAAGGTGAGGTACGAGCAGCTCAAAACTATCCCTGCTACGTCAAATGATGTTGAATGTTTTAGTGTCGCTCAAGTGATGCTCGGACATCAGCGACACGGGCTTCATCCATCGACACTTGAGACAATTCTCTTTTTGAGAAAGAATCCTAGCTATTGGGATGCTAGCTCGGTAGACAGTCTCAATTGAAGTGGAATAAAGTGAGTGTTTACCACCATTATTTATTTATCGGCAAGGTGCAATGCCATAACTTATTTTCGTTGTCCTAGCGACGCTATCGCATTACTTATTTGGCATGTTCATCTCTATTAAGTAAAAATGCCATATTCGGGGGCCTTGGATAGCAGCAAGGGAAAGTAACAATTTAATTACCAGTACGATACCGTTTGATTTTTAGTGGGCGAACCAAGCAATAGAATAAAAAGGCGAAGGGCAGAAAGAACCAGCGTTGCCGTAATGGTGGATGTGTTATTCTTCGTACATCCATGAAACCATGATGCCAAATATGCTTCTGTTCATTATAGTAGTGTGAAGACATGTGCAACTTACGAAACCGACTGCTCAGAGGAACTTCAACATACCATGGGTATCATCGGAGTTCGCAGACGATGTCTACCAGATATTTTTTCGATGTAGCTCGTAGGAGCTGTGATATCCGCTTGACAGCCGCTATTCACTCACTTCACCGTTTTCTGAGCTGGTGTCAAACCAAAATCGCTACCTATATAAGCTCAAGTACTGGCGTCGCGAGATGGATCTACTCGAAGCGATTCGCAAGGAAGTCTTACGACAAAAATAAAAGGAAGCTGTGAACTACTTCACACATGTTACGGCACTTCGTGACTTCACCGCAATGACGAATCCGGCTCCTGACGTCAGTGTTACCGTGAAGATGACCTGTCGAATAGGGTTTTGGTTAACAAAAGACAGTCAGAAATGTCCAACAAACTGTAAAGGCAATTCAAACTCGAGTCGTTCTTGATTTGAGATGAAGCCGCTATCAATTGCTTGCAATGGACACCAAAGTATACGTTAGCACGTTAGGCAGGGTTATGGACGGAACCAGTTGTTCATTATCTAATGTACCATGTAAACAGGAACGTTCTGTGACGCAAGCATTTGCTGAATATGAAGAAGTTAGGCAGAATGTGTACGTTAGCAGGCAGAGGTGCCAGCTCGCAGAAGTACGTATTCATATTTCGGAGACACATCTACGAGTCTTTTCTAATTTGTTGTGTATGTGAACAGGATGTAATTCCTTTGTGCCAATGCGAGGCTTGTGCTGGGATTATGGAGACTTGTGCTTTCGAATGTGAAAGCCGAGCCATATGTGACAAAGCTTACATGCGTTGGACCTGGCCAGTAATATTGTTCACGTTTGAATATTGGTGTTCATAGGCCCAGATCGAATGTGTCCAAGGACACTGTTTTAGTGGAATTGCATTGGGAATACAAAATAGAACTCAAGTATTGTTTTTTCTGCCAAACATGCCAGAAAAAAGAGTATCGCTCTTTGCAGATGAATATATTGAAAAGGGACAGTTAATGCTCAGCACGTTGGAGAGTTGGTTAGCCGCAGAGAATATGCACGACGCAAGAAAAAAGTGGGTAACATATATATAGAACAGTTTATCAGTAGAACGTATGGACTAAGGCTTCATGTTTAGGAAGGTCGTCGTTCGGGCCGATTAAATGGCATGACCATATACGGCGATGCGGTCATCGATGGGCGTGTTGTTGGAGGTATTGCAAGGTTTTCCAATCGCTGTTGTAGTCCAAATGGCATCGTTGAACGCTGGGATGTTGGCGGTGAAACGTGTTGCTGAATTTCGCGGCTCGCGACATTGATCATGGTGAAGCGGTGACGATTAACTACTACAGCCAACAAATAGAAAGCAGCAACAGATATGGAGCAAGCAAGACTTCGTAAAAAACGGAATATGTTTAACCCTTATCTTTCGATAATGTGGCTAGTGTTGCCTGTGTGGAGCGCCAAACTGTAGAGGATTTGTTTAAGCATGTTCTGCCAGTACAAATGGCTTCCAGAGGGAACCTAATGCGATATCAAATGAGTACGATTTCGTGCGGTAAGCGACGCGAGTAAACCTCAAATAACCCGGCAGTAATTACAACTCTCAGGATAATGACTTCCAGTTGAAGTGGGTTGTACTGACTGAGTGACTAGCTTCCATATTTCATTTTTACTATCTCTTCTTGCGATGAATCCTTGGTATTTAATACCGGTTTGGCTAACATTTGAATTTGGCAGAGATGGGGAAACACAAAACAAAAAGCACACGACGCGCAAAGACAGCTTGACGAGTATTGACAAATGTCCAGGCAACTCAAGGTGCATAGTTAGATCTAACGAGTAATTGGGATGCAATAGAACCCAACTAACCCTTGTAGCCCGAATAATTATTCTGTATTATACAGAATAAGGGTTGACTTGATTAAAGTATA
>NBNE01001195.1:0-13910 GCA_002215365.1 Phytophthora megakarya | reverse complement strand
GTTGTTGTGCAGGTAAGCGAAACAGAAGCAACCTACGTACCAACAAACCATACCCATAGCACCCGCGTAGCGGGTGCCCAGAGCGCTAGTTCCTACTCCGTCAGCGTGAAATTCACACGTGAAGTGTCTGTCTCCCCGATCTCTGACCGTGGGTCGCATTCTCCATTCATTTTCCACGTAGCGTAACTTAATCAATTTAACGTTCTAATTACACACTTGTTTGTTTCAAATTCTTCCCCACATAAGTATGATAAACACACTTACAACTTCATCATCACATTCGTTGTCTTGTCAAGTCTCTGATATGATAATTAAATTCAAGGACGTGCGTTCTCTGAAACATATAGCTTCAGAATCATTTTCAGTCTCGACTCTAATCATCACGTCAGAGATGGTATACGTCATTCTTCAAAACTTGAACCATCGTTTTCGCATATCTGGTTCGATCGGGCAGTTAGTTCCCCGAGTGGTCATTTCCAGCTTGCACGGCTTGGAAACGCGCCCTTGTTTTAGCACCTTGATCGAACCCATACATACAGTAGCGCCCCACAGTTAAGATGGACTAATGGTATCCATTCTGCGTCAGAGTATCCTTTCTACTTAACCAAATATTCACGTGGACGATTTGAAGTCTGGGTGCGTTTCACCCACCTGAGGTCTTGGATTTCTTTCGCTTTATATTCGTCTCGTGCGGAGTCAGGCTCCCGGTAGTAATCCTGCGTCAAAGTCGTCTTCCTCGGAAGCTTGAATATCTGAAACAGGGCGCTTAAATGCAATTCTCTGGGTTTAGGCAGCTAATGTGAATCCACGGATTCACACGATATCCGGAACAGGGGATCTTGAGTTTCACTCTAAAATCATCGTGAATTTCCTCGATCCTGAACGGACCGTGTTAATTTTCGGTTGGAACCCGTAGGCACTTTGGGGATATATAGCCATACTAAATATCCTGCCTCAAATCCTGCTTTCACTCTGTCTGAAAGCTCCTTCCATTTACGCGTCTAAGCTGCTGATCGAGTTCACTTGGCCTTCTTTTGCAGGTCCTTTGCGCACGCCAGTGCATGGCTATAATCTCTCTGCATCTTGCGGCACCACTACAATCCAGTGGCTTCCTGAACTGTAGACGGTTTTCGGGCCAAGCATGGCTGAGAGAGTGCATTGAGCATCCCAACATGCACCAGATAGAACGGAGTGTCTAATCTGGCAGCAACGAAAGAAGTGTTGAGCGCAAACATCAAACGTTCAGCGTGCTCTAAAATCTCTGGGACTGGGTCCTCTGAGCGCTGGAATTCAGAGTACAATTCCTCGGGATAGAGAATTTCATATTGAACTAGATTCATGCATTATTGGTTATCTTGATGTAGTTGTGTCCTTCGTTCTGGTCCCATACAAACTAACACTCACGCTTCAGGGGGTTCCTTGGGACCGTCGCGTACCGAATCTCCATCCGGCGGGCTTAATGGTTTAACTGTTGCGCCCCCGCAGTTTATTCCTTAGTCTGAAGCAGGATCCAGAACTGGGTCGGTAAATCCTTCACAGTGCTTTGCTTAGCCATGTCTGGAAAGCTTTCCATTGTTCGCGCTGTATTCCTCCATGCAATTCTCTATATTCCACAAGTTGTGTACTTTTGTAGAGCCTGGCGGGGTAGCCTTGTGCACGGCAACGATCACAGATCAAGGTCATCCAACGGTTGGTCTCAAGGTGACCCCATTTCTTGCATTTCTCGCAAAAGACGTCCTGGTTCTCAGGATGGGGCTGTCGTTGGTAGGCGTATGAGCTCGGTGACTTCCAAGCAGGATGTCAGAGGCTCGAAACACTTCTCTGCTTTTTGCAACATCGACAGATTCTGGGCCATAACAGTCTGTCCTTCCGTTTGCTCTGTGATCACCTCCTGATCTTGAGGCTCAGGTTGAATCTCTGAAACATGAGATGTCTCGGAGTTATCTCGTGTCAAAAAAGCGTGTCCTGGATGTCTGTTCGGACCTCTATCTTCTTGAGCACGACCTTGGTGGACATTATCCACGCGAAAATCTTCCGGCTTAGTCGGAGCTGGGGAATCATATCCCTTTTCACGCCAAACATCTTCATATCAGCTCAGAGCTCGTTCCAAATCAGAGATGCTCAGTGACTTATGTCCGTCCAAAACCGGCTTGAGCTGATGGTCTTGCAACTTCTTGATGAAACGCCTAATGTGCGACTCTAGCAGGGAAATTATCTGGAATTGAATCTCGGTCTTCACAGCGGCGGCGTTCAGTCAATAGAAGAACTACAGTGGAGTCTCGCTCCTAGTCATCTTCATCGTGAAGTATCGTTTAGAGTAGGAGCCATGTAGAGGTTTCCGAAGCGCTTTGACATCAACTTCCAGTCATGGCGCATCGATTTTGGGAGCTGCGTGTACCAGTCCGTATAGCGATTGCAATTCCGCTTCGGGACTGGCGGGCATTCATGTTGTCAGTCCACAAGCCTTGAGAAACCATGTCGGAGAACCTTTCCTGCCTTCTCATCGAGCTTATCCAAATTGCTGTAGCCGATGTAAGGTCTGCAATTCCAGATTGTAGCACCATATGCAGTTGGCGTCGTGGTTGTCATACCAACGTCTTCGTCGTCGCTGGAGAACCCCTCTGCATCGCTTGAGTCCTAGTCTCCTGTGCGACCGTCATCGCTATCGCTATCAATGGATTCGGGGTCGTCGAGATCGTCTAGAGGAGGGTCTGACCCCTCCTTGGTGTTCTCCGACCGTGTCTTCCTTGATCGGGATGAGGTCGCCGACTTCTGAGACGCAGATTTCTTAGTGCTTTGGGTCGCCGACTTGCTTGTAGTTGCTGTCTTCTGGACCGCACTCAGTGCTTCGTTGCCAGCAGTCCTTCGCGTTGTAGGGACTTCACGGTTGACCTCGAATTTACTGTCTCATGTTGCGGTACTTCGTTGGACGTGCACCACGACGGGAGGAGCTCCTGCCGTGGGTGCCTGGCTATTTCCGGGGACGACCTCTCGCGCTAGATTCCGAGATGTCAAATCAGGGGCTTTTTTAGACCCCATATGTGCTAGAGTTATCGATTTAGGAGGAATAACTTGGGACAGGGCTGCTTGCAGTACGGTCAGCATCTGATGTTACAAGCCAATGGTCATAGCCTCCTTCTCACGCTTCCAGTCATCTTCTCGTTTCTGGAGTAGCTGCTCAAAACTAACCCACTGGGAGTTTAACGAGGTTCGCGGTCGTCTAGTGTTTGCTGATCATTTTTCAACCAGCACCTTTGGTCAGAATCAACCTTCGTCGTTTGCTGGGTAACCTGTTCGTCAGCCTCTCGCTGCATAGGACGCTTCCCACGCTCCAAGACATCTTCAGAAGTATTCAGGTCAGCTGACTCGTGTTTCAAGATTCAAAGTTTCGGCTCCGCCGGTGTTTCCAGCATCATGGCGATTCCATGAGACTTTGTTCCTGAAGGTGTGTGAGATACTTGTGGGTTCTCGTTCTCCAGTTGAGCTAACGTTTCTGCCAGCGCTTGCATGTTCATCGTCAAGCCTTGCTGCTGTTGTTCAATATATCGACCGATCTGCTCCTGCTGCCTCTAGAGCTGTGCCTGGAGCAACTGAACTTGCGTCTGCGTTTGCATGCTGGACTCCATCAGCAACCTTTGTTGACGTTCAAAGAACAACTTCGGTTGGTTACGCATCTGGGTCATTCCAGCCTGTTGCTGTTGCATCATGTTGATTGCGATCTGCGCTGCAGCGGAGGATACCGACAAGGCTCCTGAGTGTAGCGATGCATCCGCATTGCTCGACCGGCCCGTACGTCTGGGTCTGTGACTACGCCTGGATCAACGCGTCCGTGCGCTACCTCGCGATGAAGTGGCTTCTGAAGCGCACCCCTTGTCCGAGACTTCTGAGATCTTGTCCTGTCGACGGTGTCGGGCCTTCCTCTCCGGGCGCAGCGTTGTCTCCGAGTCGGCGTATCCGCTTGACTCTCCCAACTCAATGTCCTCTGGTTGGGGTTCAGGTCGATGGACAGGAATAAACGTTCGAATTAGGGTTCCGCCACCGCTGCTTCCAAGATTCTGAGTACCGGTTGCCTGGTCATATATCACGGCGGCTGCTCCAGAGTGCTGCACTACTCCTTCAGGTATCGACATCATGGAAGAAGCTGAGCTTTCTCTGGAGGTGTTAATTCCAGATGAAGTATGCGTCGAATAGCCTTGCGTTGATCCAGATGGGCCCACAATGCTTGACACGGAGTCAGAGATTCCGCTGGACTCTGAGTTGTCGACCTTGAGTTTCTGAACCATGGAGTTCAGACTTGATCCAGAATCGGAAGGTGTTGGCAGCGTGAAGCCACTTGACAACGATGCTCGAACACTTGACGGTGGTCTCGGTGGGACACTCTGCGGTCGCTTCGACTGCGGCTCTCCATCCGACGATCCCTGGAAGCTGCTCGTACTCCGAATTCTAGAGCGATATTGGGTGAGAAATTTCTCCCGCAGTAGTTCAGCTTCCGCGTCTGTCGTCGGGGTGTCCTCATAGTTTTGCGTCGCCACGTCTCCGTTAGAGCTCACGAAATCGCCTCATCAGTTGTTGGCTGAATTTCGTGCTGGGCTTTCTCGATGAGTTTGCTACACTGGATGAACTCCACAGACAGAAAAATTGTATCACTTCGGAGTCCAGACGCACTTGATATCCAGAGATCTTAGGTGTTCTGGTCCTGAACCATTCTGGGACGATGTTGTCGAATTGAAAACCCGCTTCGAACAAGCGAGTCTGGAGTATTACAGTACACTACCGCGCTTCGCATTTCGCCATCGGCACTTGTACGCACAGCAGGTCCTGAGCCATTCCAAATCTCAGACGTGTGACATTCAAGTCAGCAACCCACATGGCGTCATGGTCCTTCAGCGACGCCTGCTGAGCCAAGAAACTCGATGTAGTGTTGGCTGTCTCGAGCCATGTAGCATGGTCTGGCACGTTGTTTGGTCAGACGTATGTGGGATTCGGTGAAATGAAAGGCCCGAAGGCACTTGTTCCCATCTTCAGACCTGGTGTGCGACGTAAGCTTTCGCCATCGCCTCCGCTTGGCCTTGAATGGTTCCAGTCTCTGAATGCGCAGACACTATGTCACTAGTTGAGACTATGGCTGTGAACTCAGCAGCTTGCGCATTTCTGAGATCTCTCTGAAGAACCAATGCCTCAGACTTCACTGGAGTTTTCTCTTCAGGTTCTGAGTCAGCATCCAAAATCTCTGCGACTTCGCCCGGCGGTGTCGGTTCAGGAACGACCTCCTGTATTTCCTCCACCGGGCACTCATCCAAATTGGTCCCTCAGACGTCGGTGTTGGGGCAGTGGGCCTCAGACGCTGACTCGCAATGATGGAGACTGCGGTTTCCGACGACACTTGGGCGTCGTCAGCCGCGGGCTCCACCACTGGTTGTACTGCGGCGGCAGCCTTCTCCGCTTCCTGGACCTCTTACTTCGACTTCCTCAGAGCTTTCGCATCTATTTCAACAACGTCCGGATGTTTCTGCTCCCCAGCCTCTTACCCGTCAACTCGGCGCGACCGACGAAGACCTTCAACATCTTGTCCGCCGCCTTTGCGCTTCTTCCTTCTGCGTGCGCTTTGATTTCGCCATAAACACTTTATCCGTAGTTAAGCACAATCCAATACACCGACTCCCTCTATCAAGCGGAGAAATCCCTGGTTGGAATCCGAACACGCGTACGTTGTGGCGAAGTCGGTTAACTTTTACCACTTGGTGTATAGCGTTTGCCTGGAGTCTTCTGAGAGTTTGAATTCCCAGAGACTTCGAGTGTCAGAACTCTGAGATCCGATTGGTTCTCGAGGCTTTGCGTGTGTCCCTTGTGTCAATCCCTGAGGATTCGAATCGCTGAGCCTTGGACTTTGATCTCGACCGTTAGTTTGATAGTATATAGGAGGCTAGTGCGTTAGCGTGTGCCTCACTTCTCTGAACCCATCACTGTCTGAAGCCAAAATCCCAGAACACATTTTATCTAATTAGATAACCAAATACAATTCAGAAAGCTCTGAATTTACAAATATATAGCCCCCACTTACCCTTGAGCAGTGGGTCTTTCACCGGTCTCACTCGGAACTACGACTCAGACACTGGTCATTCTGAGGCGCTTCCACAATCACGCGCTCCACCCTCTCAATTAAGAAAAATAATTAGGTCAATAAACTTAATCTCTGAAACAGGAAGTCAAATCCAAACTCTAGGGGGACTACCAGCCCTTAGAGAGCAATCGTTAACATGCAATGGATACCTACCCTTACCGTTCGCTTACACCAGACCCAGTTGGGATGTGGAATGCGATGGATCAACTCGGAGTACCGTCGTACCCAATCCCCACCAAACTTGGACTCGAATACTCTGGAGACCCTCACGCGACACTTAAAGGGTTGGTCCTGCGCGCTTTACGCAGTCACTTGTGCTCCACAAGGTAATAGGCTCTCTGATTATCGTCTTCTTATACCGCTAACTCTTCATGTGTTATCCTATGTCCCGTATTTTGCTTGATCTTCTTCAATCCTGGGCAAATAATATGGAAAAGCCCCGGGACCCTATGCCAGAGTCTTGAAAAGATTCCGGTAGTCTTCGCCCTCCATGTTCTGGACGAGCATGTCCCCCAGAGACAACTGCGGCGTCTTGGTGAGGGTCTGTACACTGCAATCTATAGCTCAATACATAGGCAGGTATCTAGCTTGTCATGTCTTGTTCGTGTTGTTGGGGTGGTTGCGGACATAACGAGGTTCAGCAACCCAGTTACATCAGTACTAAGGATGTCACCATCAACATAGACACTGTACCGCTTGGCCTTCTTAATAGAATGTCGTCCGTGACGATTAGAGACTAGTTGATGCCATGGTATCTTGACACTCGGCGCCCCCAGTTCTCCGCTTCGATCGTGATCTTTTTGGTGGCCCATGGCAAAGAGGAATATCGTAAAATTTATTAGCTCGTAGAAGTTTAAAGCTTCAGGAACCTATTTTGGTCGCAGAAACGTTGTCACTATAGTGGGGTTTGCTCAGAACTTTTTGTGTCTTTTTAGAGATTTCAAGGCAAACAAGTGGCTTGCTGAACAGTCTGGAAACTGGATGTTACTAAAACGTTCTAGATTTCAGGTTCCGATAGTTTGCTGAAGAGCGCCAATACCTCAATTTGCTGGCTCTCCGGACTCTCATTTAAGCTTGTTGAGGGAAGGTTCAAAACACACCAGTTATAGAGTAATGGTCGCTCGGAGGTAGTATTGATATAGGCTTACCTTTTAATCCAATCAAATGTGCTGAAAAGCGGGACATACCCACGCCCACGCTCCAAGCTAAATCGAGGCCCAAACGCGTCAGATTCGCCGTCGAAATCTCGGTGACAGAAAAAGAAGGTGCAACGCAACGAGAGGAAGCCAACTGTGTGCCAACAGCACGGAAGGAGGGAGTGAAGGAGGGAGGAACCGACATCGACTTTATTTTATAGATAATGACATCAAGATTGACTTCTAACTATTTGTCTTTTTATTTGTCGTTAAAATTTCCTTGTTGGGATTGCGATTCACTAAAGTTCCTCAAAATTAAGAAACACCCGCGCATGTAGACCGTTTTCTCAGCAGCCCCAGCTTACCCTTTAGAATCCCAAATACTTAAGTAGGTACAAATTCAGCCTCAAGAGCAAGAAGCTAGACTACTAGGGATACACAAAGACTAGGGAAGAAATTGGAACTTCATTGATTCATATCCCTCGCGATCCTTCAGCAACAACATGAAATCATTAACTAACAAAAAAATAAAAAAATACACCACATTTCCGTTAGTGTACCTGCGAGGACTAGTGAAAGCGGTCGGATCAGGCCTAGCATGCGCAAAATCATAGCAAAAATAACAAAGCAGTGTGTAAATATTTTCAGCTCGAGCTCGACAAACTTTTCCGATTATCACACACAATCTGCCTCCGTTTTCTGTCGGACGACGTAGTTAAACGAGACTGACACACTACAAAGAAACGACCTCAACTCTCCGTTCAAGGAGTTCGAGCGTTTGTTCAAGTGTGTGGCATTAATACAGATGCAACTTTCGTGTTTCGAGATTAACACGGTGAAATCTACTTGTTCTTACCCTAACTTTTATCCTTTTTGTTTGTGTTGGGCTACTTCAGGTGGAGATTAACCCTGTGTAATCCGTTTGCTCTTATGTGTACTTCCACCCTTTTTCTTGTCGTTGAGCTGCTTCACATCGCGGAGGCATTTCTCCGTGATCTTGAGATGGAGCTTGAAAACCCAGTCCTACGTGCCCTCTTGCTTGATAACTTGAATTACATCTGTAAGGGCACGACATGAAAGGCTAATGTGGCTAGGTGGTGGTAGCTGATGATCCAAGGCTTACAGCAATTTTTGTGGTTGGATTGGAGCTGCGGCAATCGAACGCAGTGGAAGGTCGACCGGGGATTCCGCCGCTGGATATAAATGTTTCAGGTCATTGTCCTTCTGTATGCGCTTCGCCATTCTGCCAATAGTGTCCCGGAATCGATTTGTTCTTCCAACATTCTCTTGGGGGTGCAATCCTAGCTTAAGTGAGCCAGCAATCTTCTGTTTCTCTTCCTCGGTGAACCATGTTCATTTGCCGTATCAGATAATGATAGAGTGAAGCAGGGCAAAGCAGCACAACTTCAACTTCAAGGTATGTTAACGTAATGACAAATTAATAACTATATTACGTAATAGTATATCCACCGGTTGGACTACGTCACAGTATTTTTAACGTAATGACAAATTACAAACTATTCCACTCGATTAGAAATTTGAAGTTGAAGTATCTTTTGGTAGTCGACCACACTCAAGTCAAACGGTCATTGACTAAGTGACAAGCATGGAAGGGTTTTCGGCCAAAGGAGTCAAGAAGGCACGACAATCAAGCAACGCCGGAATATGCATCGGATAGCGCCTCTAAAGCCAATTAGGATCGTAAGATTCTTCCAGATGCACCTTATGGAGCAGATCAAATCTATGATGAGCATGAAAGCATCTGCCTCGATGGTCTTGGTCCCCTAACCGAGGGGGCATTCGCTGCTGGAACCCTTCGCCGTACCGAACTCGGAGAAAAGTTCAAGGTACCACTGCACTATCGCTGCCGCTAGGGAGGCGCTTGGTCCGCTAACTTTGGCTGTACCACGTACGTTAACTACTATTTTGGATCAAATGTTTCTAACAATGTTTGGTCAATCTAGAGATCAACCAATAGCTTAATTGAGTGGAGTAATGTATACATTACCGTCAAGAGGCTTCATTATATATGAAATACGCATTCCGGCGGCAATTCTTATCGAAGTGAAGATAAATATGCAAGATCTTATCATTTTGGAGAGACGGCTTCGAGATAATTGTACGAACAGCACACTCTGGTTGCCTCACCATGCTTCGGATCAGCTTCAGACCATGGACCCACAATGCTGTAACACGTTTGCGCAACGAACAAGGCCAACCGGAGGAGAAAGCAAGAGAACCAGTTGATACCGCACCATGATTAGTTTCGGGTGCGTAAGTGGAGAGAATTGCGTCCCTCCGTAATGATGATGATGATCAAGAGAAGAAGATTCAATACGTCCAGGACGTAGATCAAGATTGGGATAACGCTTACGTTTTATCGGCTTTAGAAGTTGGTGGCGAGGCATTAATCAAGACGACGAGAACAAAATTCCCAGGTGACTGCTCTGTTTACAGTCAAACGGTGGAGTGTGTTCGTAGTGACTTGAACACGAACACCATTTTCGGCGCTATGAGAGGCTACATGGGCGCCCTTGTCGAGCGACACAAGGTGGTGCTGGAAGTATCAATGCTGAAAATCCTGCGAGCTCGACAACACGCGAGGTAAGTTATGGCAGTCAACGCATTAGCGACGAGAAAGAAGAAGACTTGAGAGCCAGGTGTATGGTTTTTATTACTAAATTTATACATATTTAGACGACGTTTAGCAAGCGTTTAAACTAAATATGTATTATCATCGTAATTAATTCAATTCTTTGGCGGGAATAGAGTTAAATATATATTTGCTGGAATCTATCGGTAGCATTGCAGTAATTAGCAGATTCCGGATTGGAATCCAGACGCAACCATACGTTTTGACAGGTGTGAAATGTAGCCAATCCAGATCCATTATTCATTCCGGACACGAATGTCTCATGCAAGTATCAATTCAATGAGTTGATCGACCAATTAAAAGAATTGTATTCACTACCAATCGTTCCGATTCTGAATCTCACTCATTCCGCCTTTTCCAACACGGACCTCACAAGCAACCCGGTACGCTCTCGCCTGTCATCCTGTATCAACATTGGAGTAGCTCAATGGTAGAGCGGGAGGATTATCCTCCAGGCTGCTGGTTCGATCTCAGCCTCCAGTATCTGTTGTTATGATGTATATATGCTATCGTTGTGTTATGTTGTTTATCAACTAGGTGAGGTCATTCACAGTCCGCTGATGGGAGACTGGTGCGCATGTGTCAATAACCGGCCCACTCGATTGAAGCGCGATGTACTGCGCACCAAACGCTTTGTATATAGCGTTGTGAGACGATCGAAGTGCACGCCAGCGTTAACGGAGTGACACGGCTTTGGAGGTGTGCTTTTCCCGTCTAGCGCATTGAGGCGTTCGTTGGTGATGTTCCTTGCTCATGGTGGTGTACCTATCATCGTCTTCCTCCACCAACTCGCCAATTACGTTGTGTATCTTGTTCTTAAGTGTAGGAAACACGGCTACATCAAGCGGTTGGACTAGTAGATGCGTGGCATTAGGACCAGGATGATCTTGAAATGCTTCGCAACTTTGAGAATCCTTGGTGAATAGTGCGACGAGCAACCGTCGAGAATGAGTACAAGCGGTCGTGTAATGCCTCTGGGTACAGAACCAGCTAAACATTCGAGCCAAACTTTAAATAGCTCCTCGTTCATAAACCCCAACAGTGTCGTGGTGCCAGCGGCCACCGTCCTCCAGAAGGCGAGACGACACAGTTTTACCTGGCAGACTAAATGTGGGAGGGGCTACATATCCCGCGGCATTTCCACACGCCACGATGGTGAGATGGAAGTTTGCAGTCTGTTCTGTCGTCCTCACGTTGCTTGAACCACGTATAGCGACCTCTTTCGAGTTTTTAAACTGCTTCTGGAAAGCTAACTCGTCCATTTATTAAACACGCGAGCTGTCAAGTTTCAGCTCAATGTTGAGCTTAGCTAACGTATTGAACAGTTTGTTAGGTCAGCAGGGACAACACAATGTCGCTTCAGCGACAAAGACTGAGCCGACCGACCCATGAGGGCTGAATGTCGCTCTAATAATTGCCGATATCATCCCTCCCTAACAGATGCACCGCAACCTTACAAGTCCACCTCCTCTGCTTTTAGCAGATCGGCCTACCGGGGGGACGACAAGTTGGCATCCAACAATCCACTCGTAAATATGCTGCTCCGATTCTAGTGAAAATGATGATTTTGGTCTTGGCCGTGCTGCACCCAGTTTCTTCCCTTTCGTGCATGCAGTCAACCGCTTCCGAACTGTTCTTTCGAGAATGTCACTTTCCATTGCAACAGCCACTACGCTAGCGCCTGCACGAACTTGAACGACGATGACTTGCTTTCTCTCAGGTGTGTAGTAGTTTATCATTTTGATAACGAATTCTAGTGACAATGGTTGTTGTATCTCCACCACTGTTAATTATGTTCCCGTCATGGTTTTCCCGCCAAACAATAAATAAGTTTATGTAGGATTCATACTTAGTTTTATTTCTACGAATAATGCTTAAACAGTGCCTAAAATCAAGTCGTCCCCTAATCGACCAAACGGCCTCTAATTGATCGTTTCTCTTACTGATGTATTTAGTTGTTGGACGGTAGGCGCGCCTGAGCGCCCCTCTTGCGAAATAGGCAGTTTGGATTGCCAGTGAGATAAAAAGTAAAACCTCTCTAATCGAATTTTTATTAAGTTACTTCTATCATTAAGCAAGTACGAGAGGGAAGTTCAGATCCCATCTGAACTGGATAGTGCAGGCAGTTGCTGCCTGCCATTCATATGTGCGGTGACGACAAGAGGCGAGGAGTGCAGTGTTGGTAAAAGCCAGGGTTTCGGCCAAATCAGTAAAGTCCGTCCCGGCCGATTGGCCGTTTGGGTCGGTCGCGGGCCGAAACCGGGAATAAGGCCAAAAGTTAAGCCTTGTTTTATAAATACAAGCGAATATTTACTTCGATTTAATACTAGTAGACGCTTTGCGGCTTGTGGCCCGTACAGCAGCAGAAGGCGTCTTTGCCGATGCCCACGCGTCTCCGCTTACGACAGTAGCAGCTGTACAACCCGAAGGCTCCGCGCGTGGGACACCGAGAAGCAGCAGCACAAGTCGCAGTTGGCGCTGTCGAGTGTGTTCATGTGCAGCAGCAGGTACAGTTGCAGCCGCGGCGTATGGAAGGACTCCGCTGGCGTATGAACAGAATCAGCAGCAGAATACGCTCTCAAATGAACGAAGAGAGGTTAATGTGTACTCAATCAAATGTATTCAAATTACTCGTGTTCGGTTATTAGAAAAGCTCCACCAACTTAACCGTTTGGGCACGGAAACCTGCCAGCGACTTCTCCTGAGAAAAGTCAGACACATTCTCACGTGGAAATTCGTGTAGGACTGGAGCCGGTTTCTCCTCATATTCGCCATCGGTAGAATTTTCATCATTGCTATTGCGGTCGGTATTAGCCCTGCCGGTGTCCCTAGCACCCGCGAAGCCAACACTACTTTCTGCATCATCAAAAACTTCTTCCAAAAACTCTGGCCAGAGCTGTAGAGTCTCGGAACCACCCACACGATCACCCGGATCCTCGTCATCACTTTCCCCTTCCTCACATGCATTCGCTCAGGCGAAGGAACGAAATCAACTGCATCGCCAACTCTCTCTCGTTCTTCAGGGCTAATTGTAAGTTTGCTTCGTGGATCTTTTGCAAAACTAGTTGAGGGCTCGTTGACGTACGTGTTTAGCAATTGTTTCGATGTCTAACGCCTTGCTCCATCCCAATCGGTTGCGTTTGGTAGTATGTAGCAAACGAAGAGCGCTAAAAAGTCGTTCACAGGTTGCAGTGTTGACAGCAATCGATAGAACTGCGATCGCTAGCTTTGGTAACAGGCTATCTGGCTTTGGCGTTTGTATGTAGGCCCAATATTTCCACGGACATGCAAACTCAGATGCTCTGACCTTTGTAAATTTACCCTTCATCCAGTCAAACATATCATCTCTGATAATACCTATGTCTTCAGTAGAATATAGTCGACGATAATAATATACAGCAATCGCTGGTAGAGCTCCAGCTCCAGAAAGCGTCGTAACAGGCATCTCACGGGCTGTCGCGACGTATCGAGGATGTAGACCGAAGCCCAACATGAAAAGCGGTCGCCCATCTTTCTTCTATGCATTTCACTAGCTGAGTTCCATGAACCGCATCAGACTTAAAACCCAAGTAAATGTCACAGTAGGAGATAACTGTGACGAAGTGGGGGAACACTTGACCGCCCAAAGGTGTATAGCGTGCCCTGAACGGATTCGAACGCGAAGTCGTTCAGGTAGTACAAGACTTGGGCTGAAAACTAGTTCCAGTCCGGGTTGGCGTGTGCCTTGTGTCAATCCCTATAGGCTCGATTAATTCGAAAACCAGGGATAACACCGTAGCAGTGACTTCCAAATAGGATATACAGAGATATAAGAGAACTTCCAGGACCTCCTCGTCCTAGTCGTCCTGAGTGTTAGTTGAGAGATCACGGGTAAAGACCTTCCTCCAAAAATTAACCTAAACCAATACAAATGACCTAGGTGATATACACAGAGTTTGTAATGCAAATATACAGCCTGTCAGTTGTTAGACACACCCGAATACAGGTAGATTTCGGGATG
>NBNE01001194.1:0-13911 GCA_002215365.1 Phytophthora megakarya | reverse complement strand
AAAAAACTCAACATCGGTTTGTCAACCTCTCGATGTTGGCGTTATGGGCCCCCTAAAAGCAAAACTTAAAGCGTTGTGGCTAAAAGACAAAACTAAAGCTACGACGGCTAGTGAGAAACGCCTGGCGACAATCAAGCGAACGATTGCCGCGTGGGAGTCAATAGACTCCAACACAATCACAAGCTCCTTCAACAAGGCCCTCAACACTGAGTTTTAACGCAAAATATAGCTGCCTTTTAATTTGCATGTAATCGTAATTCTTTGGAGTTGCAAATCTTTACTAATAAAACGGCCACTGACGGTGTGACATAGTATGAGCATTTTTGCATCAGTTCAACAAAGTATGACTGGCTGTTGCATTCTGTCCGTAGCGGTATCGACATCACCCAACAACGTGTTGTTGAAATTTTTGTTAGATGAATATTCGAGTCTCGTTCAGCATCAATTAAATGAACTATATACGATTCGTCGAATTGCTTTGACCATGAAATCTCCCGAGGTGGAAAATCTATCGCGCAAATTTTGTTCAGCAACAACTGAAAGAGGGAAATTAGGCTGGCGAAACTTCATGAACGCAGTTCGGTGCATCGTCACAACCAATTGATGTCCTTATGGGGTTTTCATCTTGCTGGCTGTCAGCAGCAATCCACATGTTGAGTCTAGGCGCACGCGTCTACTGGGGTCGAATGGATAAAGTTCGTCTTCGTTGATGGAGTCAATGGCTATGAAGTCGCACTGTTCATCACCATTAAATTTGTCGTCTTCCTCTGTACAGAGTTGAGAAATGATCAACGTGCTTACTTCGACTGTAGTTCCCTCGTGATTCGATTCTATCACGCAAGAATCCACCATACCACCGTCGATACAGTCGTAGTCATATCGAACGGCAAGGTCACCCAGACGGTCTGAAGTGATCATCTCGGTGTTGTTGAAGTAGTACATGACTGCATTAAAAATGTTACAATGACTCCACTCCAGGGAATTCGGATCATCCTGTAGGTATGGTCAGTTTTCTGATAGGCGGTAAGAGTACGAAGGAATAGGCCACGAGGATTAGGATTATAATAAGTGGAGGGGAGCTCTCACTTTGCTTTTTGCAGCAAAAAACAGAAACACAAGCGCGTTTCACGTTTCAAGCCAGTTTGCTCATCGTCGTCAGAGCTCTCAAACATGCCGCCATGCCGTCTAACCCCCAACGTCCTTGCCTTCATCGAGCCTGATCACGCGTCTGAATTGACGGAGTTTTGCTACGTTCGTGTTCGTGACGTTGATGGCGAAACGGCTATTGGGAACGTCGTTGGCCCCGAGACCGACGACGACGGACAGGATATTCTTGTTCCAGGCACTACACTCGAATACCGTAAAGTCGATGTGTCTGAGGCAGAGCTGTGGTCGGGTAGCTATATTACTCACCTCATTGCCTTTGTACAACCTAGCGGCCCGTGCATAGGACAGTGGGCGTACGGAGATGTTGCCCATTACGAGGTCAGTGCGCGTAGAACATGACTCAGTGTCATACATGGAGAACAACCCGCATCGGTGGCTCTCACTGAACCTCTTCGCGTGATTAAGGCAGCCCGATCACCTATGCACTACAGATTGGTGCGCCCATCGCTGACATGGTTATCAACCCAAGGGAGCTTCTCCACCAACAAGACGCCGTTATTAAGACGTGCCGGAAGCGCAAAGGCCAGTACGTAACCACTAATCGATCTGCTCTATCGGTTCCCTTCGCTCCGGACGAGCTCGTGATATTCATCCGGCCGCACAGTCTCTGCACGGTCACAGTACGTAGGCAACACGTTCTGGACTGCCTGACTAGATTACACAAGAAAACCACGATTGATCTATATAAAGACCCACCTGACCACCCTGGTATACGAATCAACGACAGAACACTGCCAGGACGAGTCACTACCTCCCGACAACCTAGTTAGCATCTCCGGTGCATCGGAGGACGACAATATCCAGGAAATTTGCACTCTAAATCGCACGCTAGGGAAGCGACACAAAGCTCGTGATTCTGATGATCGCAAGGCCAGATCAAGAACGGTACAGCACCACAGTGATGACGACAGTGACATCGACGGCAGACGTGGATCCTTTCGGCCTTCACCAACTCAGTGCCGTATAAGCAGAACGGTGTTGTATCCTCGTTCCAAGAAAAGTTTGCACGTTACATTTTGGAGCGGATGCAACAATCCCGGGACACATCATTTCGGGCGGCTGCCTCCTGTCTACCGTGATCTATGGGAATTTGGCTTCTTAACCCGCGATCTCACGCTGATGCACTGTCGAACGACGGACTTGTGGGATCAAGTTCAAGCTCAGGACGCCAACGTCAGATACACAGATTTCTCTGAGCGGAACACGCTACGCCCACCTCCCGCAGCATCTTCGCGTTCAGATGTGAGCAACTCCCTCCACAACTTGCGGGTATTTGCACTGAATTCTACTCGGATGAAGTTGGGCTGATTATCGACACAGCGGTTGCTTTTGTTGACCGATATCGAGCTATTCCCGACTCAGACACGGAAGGTTGGAAGCTATTGGCGTTCTGCATCACGAGCAAGCTTGGCATGTTTCGTAGCTACGTGGTAGCCCGTGATCAGACGAGTGCTTAAGGTGTATAGCTCGAAATCTCTCGCAGTAACGAGGAGTAGCTGGAGCTTATGGATCTGCGTCACTCCCACCGCGGCATCGACGCAGTGTCTCCATATGGACAATAGAATCAAGAAGCAAATCGACGCGTAGAGTGCCAACGCCGGCAGTCTACCGTTCCGGCGTCGATGGCCGCAGCTCTTCCACGCCAAGGTGATACGAAGCTGTGAATGAAATGGATATCGGTGCAAGGTTGCTTAGGAAACGGTCACGGTGGCTATTTGACAACAAACGTGCACACTTCCGACCGAAGGAGTTACCTGACATCGTCAAAGCACACATCATCGAGAAGATTAAGTGTCTCGCGGCAGATCTCAAGGAAGAATAACTTCCATTCAGTAAATACCACGGTCATTGTACACGCCCTGATGAATGCTCGGTCTATATCGTCCATGTTATCACTGCTTCAGCGGCTACCCGACGTATCTGACTTCGACAGACTCGCTTATCTACAGCCGTTTGCTTCAACTTTCGGTCTAGTTTTATCATTGGCGAGTCCTCATAACGATATAATCGACGCAGATCTCGCCAATTTCCTGTCCGATCTCGCTGTTCGCTCGCATTCAGCATTACTTGTGTTCGTCCGACGCGTTCGCGGTCAAACGGGCCGCGACGGCAGACCAAACAAGGCTCTATACGAAGTTCCAATTAAACCCACCTCGTCATGCAGCGATGCATACAAAAGATGGAATAGTATTGTTTGTGGCGGTGTCCTACCTTGGTGGAACCACCTCAAGCCTCAAACAGAACGGGCCGTCCGTCCAAGCACAAGAGTTCGCGTCTGCACGCTGCCGCTATTCGGCTACACATCCGGAAGGGTCAACGAGATGGCCGATATCTAGTGGTCGGCGAACGAGTGCTCACGCTCTGGTCGGAACTGTTCATCAGTGGTTGGCAAGGGCGACGATGATACTCGCATGATACACGATTATTCATTCCCACGTGGGGCTCTGTGAACGACTTCACTGACCGTATTGACTTTCCCTCAATCACGTGCAACCCCCCCCCGCGGCAAATTGCACGACACATACACGATCTACGCTCACGACATCCAAATGCCGAGTTTTTTTATGCTAGGAGACGTCTCCGGGGCATTTCGGCACGCGCCGGTACACGAAGACGCTGTTCACAGGTTTATCTGTCTCTTCGAAGGGTACGTCGTCATCGATCTATTGTGTAGGTTTGTTTGGTGCCAACCTTGGACAGCTCCATGGGAACGTGTGGTATGACGGCCACACGTGCGTGGAAATCAGCCACAGTTGCTGTTGTGTTAGTGCCGACATCCCGCTACATCGCGTCATAGCCACGGTTCTCGGACCGACAACCATTAATGACAAGAAGTTTACCCCCTGGAGACCACGCAACAAGGCACTCAGCTTAATCTGGGACACTATAACGGGCTCAGTATCTATTCCATACGATAAGCTAGAGAAGGTCCAACAGCAAGTAGCTTCACTGATTTCGTCCTCGCGCGCAACAAAAGCGGAGCTGAACCAGCTACTCGGGATTTTACGCCACATTACAGCTTATTTCCGCCTTCTCGGGCTTTCTATCAGCGGATACACGTTGCGTCATTCACCAGACCGCCGTTCGGATTACAAGCACTTCGTGCAGATGTGATAGAAGACCTTCGCTGGTTCCAAGCAGTCCTTGCGAATAGATGCCGGTTCAACGATATTCCAGTGGCTCAATTCGCTTGCGGTACTTCTCCGAGCGTGCACCTCTACATGGGTGCGTCCGGGACGGGCCTGTGTATTCTCGAACCACAACGACGTGAATTTGTTTGTGTACAATACTCTTCTGACGAGTTGGACGAGCTGCATTATGGTTCATATTCTAACTTCATCAACGTCCGGGAGCTTTAGAGTGCATTCTGGCAACACTATGTTGGGGCGACATTGGGCATATACAGCGTCTGACAACATGACGTATGTGTGCATCCACATCGACAACACCAGCGCCGTGGCGTGGGCCTCTAATCGGGCAAGCCGCCACCATATCGTGCAGCTTTACAACCGGTTGCTCTCCTTCGTTGAGTTTGAACACAAATTGGTGTTCACAGCAGAAAACATTCCAGGAAGACTGAACGTGATGGCAAACGCGGGCTCGCGCGCGTGGACCAAGACGCATCCACTCTGGTGTACCTGGACTGACTTATCCTCTTCTTGGCTACAGGTAGAAGTCCCACTTCCATTCGACGGTCTCTTAAACGCATGGGAGCGACTTTGTGCGGAGCAGCTATCGCACGGACTATAACAACAAAGTACCGTGCTCACTGGATTCAATGGAAAGAGTTTACCAAGTTCATGTGCTTGTCGCCGTGGTTGAACAAGACAGGCCGGTCGAGCTCTGAAAAGCTGGCTAATTTCGCTATTTACCTCTGGAGATAAGGCTGGAACAGTGCCAGTCGTGACGATCAATACCCAACGATACCGCCGAAGCTCTCCAATGTGTTCTGGTATCACCGGAGATATGTGGATGTTGACCTGTCTCGATCACCGCAACTTCGGGTTCTACTACAGGCATCAAACGCCTTTCAGACCCCATCAAGAAGACAATGCCCGTGACACCCGCATTCCTCTGGATACTTCGTCGTTTTCTCCATTTGAATCGTGCCATAAACCATCAGCAAGAAGCCGAGTTTCTTCCTGTTAAGCCGCAATACCCGAGAAGCACGCTGCCGGGGGAGAGAACGACGAAGTACGCTGGGGCAGCGTGCTTCTCGGGTATTTCTTCCTGTTAGGACGGTCAGAGTATTTGATGGTGGGCGGTCACCGGTATTTCTACTGTTTTAAAACTAAGAACGTATTTTTCTCGGACGCTCTCAGCAGTCCAGTCTCCGCAGCTATGGCGACGACAGTGACTATAGGACTACAGTAAGTGGCTCTAAAACGATCAATATGAGCGCGGTACGTGGAGAACAATGCATCCGTCGGGGGATCGATCACTGTACCCAGTACGCGCTCTGAAACACATACTTCAAGCCCGCAAGGACCTAAGTGTCCAGTATTCTCACCACTAAGCCTATTACACAGAATGAGGCTATAACGTACATTCTACGTCCAGATTATATTACTACGTGTGAAGCCAAGGTTTCAGCTTTAAAAGCCAAACCCATCGTCCTTTCAGACAAAGACATTGTGCTGGAGATTTCTGGTTATGGGCTATACTCGACTGCCCCTTTGAGAATCATGAAAAAATGGCATCAAGCGATGAAGATTATCAAACAAGTGGACAAGGCGATATCCTGGATCGATGCGGTGGACTTTTCAATACCGATGACAGACTCGTTCAAAATTGGCAAGAAGTCGGATTTGCTACCAAGCCTTAAGTCACTGCCGCTCTAGTCGAGCAAGGTACTTGTTACTGATGCTGTTCAATATTCGACACTAATACTAATGGTATTTAATGTATTGTTTTTGGCTGAAATTCTCGACCTTGTTGGCAGAATGCCACTAAGCGATGATACAAAGAATTTCGTCACTGAGAAGTTGCTTTTAAATCGGGAGGACGAAGCTGTCAGATATCCAAGTGCTGTCGGAAACGTTGTGAATAGTGCACTGTCCGTTTGTGCGAGAGAGCTCTCTATTTTCGTTGGTGTATCAACGGAAATAGTACTGATCCCAGTATTCTGTAACAAACTTCATTGGAGCACTATTATGATAGATTTGAACTACGAGGAAGTGGTAGTGTACGATCCAATGCCATCTACTTACGCAGTTGGCGTCCGAGCGTTGGCGGAAAGACTCGTGACGCTATTGCTTGAGTTTGCTCAAAGATCGTTCCGAGTTCGCCCTTGTGCCAATGATCTCGGTGTACAAGTCGATACTTATAACTGCGGAGTGTATGTACTCCTTCCTTTCGAGATCTTTGCTGGAGCAGATCAAATTAGCATGCTGAACAAGAAGGAGCTGCAGTATCTCCGGTACATGTATCTTTGCCTGTGCAATTAACTTTTCAACACGACCTCCAACGTTTTTTTTGCTAGTGCTTAAATAAATATCATGTGAAGTCGAAGTGTCTGTCATGCTAGGGCCGCAAGCCGCTCGCGCAGAGTAGTAGGCCTTATCTAAAGGTACGTATAGATCGAGGACATCGCCAATGATGATGACACGAATCTGGCTTTATAGGAACCTGTCAAGGTTTGGCATCATTTGGGAATGGTTTGGCAAAATCTCCTCGTCACATTTCCCCCAGTTACGCGTGCCAAAAATTATAAACATTGTACTAGTTTTTGAATAGCAAAATTTATTGCAATACCCAAATCTTCAAAACTTACTATCACAGTAAATATAAGCTTGTTGGGGTCTAAAAATGGTTCATTTATGAACTTATCTTAGGGGGTGGTTGCTACGTATCGTTGAAGTATTATTTCGCACATTTATCATAAAGCGTATCGTTCTTTGAGATTACCTAGCTGTTTGTTTAGGTGTTGACGTTTAACCTGTTATTGCTATTGATGACAGGGCACTTACACTTCCTACTCACTTTATTCTCGCATATGTACAGGCCAAGATTGGGATCAACGGCGAGTAACTCTTCTTTCGATCAGAGAAAAGAAACTTCAGCGCACATATGACTACATCTCGACGCGAATCCAATTACAATATAGGACAACATTAACATGTTCGAACAACCAACTTTTCTAAACCGATAAAGGCGAGCTGGGCTCGGTTCGTTTAGAAACGATGTTATTTCCTCACTCGTCCAGATCTTGATGGGCCAATTTGGTTCGTGTTGTATTGGGCTTGTATGACAAACTCGAGGGCGTGCCTAGCGGTCCCCAGTCTTGTTGCTGGGCTGCAGTCGGGTTTGTTGAGGAAAGATCATGCGTCTCGAGAGATCTGAAGTCGATACAGCAGATTGTAGCAGGTAATACTCAAAGCAGCGGGATATCCAACGGCCCAAAATCTGGACTGATAGGCTGTCCGCTTTACCGGATAGTAGAGCAGTGGCACCGCCGCTGCGTAGTGAGTGTACCGAGTAATTTGAAGAGTCAACGCCTGCCCGTCTGCCGTGTCCTTGAGGGCTTTGCGTACAGCTTCAGCAGTCAGATCGGCACACAAGTTATCGTGGTCCGTCACTCTGGTTGTCGGTGTTTTGATTCTTGTTATGTAGTCAAACATCTTGAACCTTGGAAACAACTTCGCTGCAGAATGGTAGGTCGGCTCCGTAAATACTACATCTGCCACTGATGACAGCGTCAAGTTTTCCGAGTACATCTCTGAGTCGTCTCTGGCCGCGCGAACTGTCTTGTTACGAACGGATGTTTTTGCCTTACTAGTTCGCTTCAGCCTACCGCGTGATAGCGGCGGGCTCATAACGACGGATAGTATGCTTCCAACTCGGTCCAAGGTCCCCGCCGAAGTAGAAATTTTCGATTGAGTGCCAGACTGACCCTACTGAGTATCTAGCAGAGCCAGTAGAGTATCTAACTCCACAGAATTGCCCGACGGACTGCCCAATGGATCCAACGCAGAAGCATGTTCGATGCTTGGGGTGGATCATTGTAATTGTTTGAAGGAGTAGATATGGGAGTCGGTTGGGGGTCATCACGCTGTGCTGGAGGAGATATGCTCCAATACGATTCATTTTCACAATCCCTTCCGTCTTGCAGTCATGAACCACCACCAGGTGCCGTGGTTTGAAGAATGCGAAAGACTCCAGATTTAACCTGAATTGTCATTGTTGTAAGGACTATACAGCTTCTCGATACTGAACCATCCTAAGGTCTGCCATAGTGTCGACAATTTCCGTAGCAATCTGTGAAGTTTCGCGATATTTGCGGTTTGAACGCGTCTCACTACGAACGATTCTGATTGGCGCTTCGATACTTCGATCGATAATTGCGTTATCGTACTCATTTGCAGAACGCACGGTCGACAGGAGCCAGCGCCGATACAGTAGTTGGGTTGGAATCACAATTTTAGTAATCCCTGCCTTTCGAATGAATAAGACATGGCGAAACAGTAGAAGGTGAGTCCGCACGAATAAGTACGAGCAAGGCCAGTCTCGCTTAGTTAGAGAATACTTTGCGTTAAGATCGTCAAGGAAATCGTCATTTTTACTGGTACTTTGGCGAAGTAGACACCCGGGTACCCCTCGTAGAATTCGTAACTCTCCCAAGTTATTGCGTACAAATACGGCTCGTAGATAATGTCGCCCGCGTGTCCACTTACAACATTCGTCACCAGTGTCATTTTTCCATCATACGCAGCATGTTGAGCGTTCACAGTCTTATAGACCTCTCCGAAGAAACGCTTCTCCTGCACACTTTGGTAGTACATAGTGGACGCAATGCACGCGTCATCAGAGATGAAAGAGTCAACCCACTCCTTTAACCGCTTCCAGGAAGGTTGTTTGTGCTGATATTTAGTTTCACTGTATTCTGGATCCTGTTTGCGCACCAAAGTTCGCGGCAGTTGTCCCTGGTTTTGCGAACGTTCCGAATAAATGGGTGTTTCCCGATTGTAACAGACTCTGGACCGACTACACCAGACTACTCCTAGATTGTACCAGAAACTTGCCCGACTGTGCCAGATCCAACTTCGACAGACGCAGAATAACTAATCCATGATAAGTAAACTATGAATCGAAAATGTTTCTCGCACTCCGTCACAGTTTTTGCGTAAACCAGCAGGCTCATAACACCTAGAAACTAGTCCTTCTGCCATGAACTAAACCTGTACTCAGCAGACGCGATGTCCTCTCCCAAGTACGTGAGAACATGGAATTGACAGAGGAGAATTGTGTCGTTAGGATAGACTTGCTTCAGTACCGACAGCTCGGTAAACTCCTTGTCGATGAGGACGAACTCAATTGACCACGCTGGGTTGTTGCTTTTAAATGTTTCTAACGCGTCAGTAACGTTGGCCAGCGTTCATTTTGTAGCAGCGCATGCTGAACAAACTGACCTTTCCCAAATGTGTCATGCGCCATAAAAGAGAAGTCTTTGTACTTGGAACGGTTTGTTCCGTGGGTAACATCAAGAAGCATCACCTCAGGAAACTGATCAAAGAGGGACCCCATGTACTTCGTTTGAAGTTTAATGCAAGTTGCAAGTATCTGTAAAAATCATAGTCGTTAAGTAAAAATAATAGCATATTAAGCTAAAGATTACTACGTTCTCGTTCCCATCATCAGTACAAATACGACCAATGTCTCCTGGTTGATCTTCAAAATCCATCATCCACTTCTTCAGACGTTTTTCAATCTTGCTGGGTCTATTTCCGTGCTTCGGGAAGCTTTAATTTCCCACCAAATTGCGGGCGTCTTGTGTCATCGAATTACTCTCGGAATTATCTGTAATGAACTTTAGAATATTCATCTTCTTCGAACCGGCCTTTCGTAGCTTGTCAACAATGTGCATCGTGGCATCATTCATCACTATACGTTTCGACGGATGTTGTCGAAAGGCATATCCAGTGAGGCGATGTTTGCGCTCAAGATTCCATTTCGTTATCTTAACCAGAAACATTGAAGTAACAGCCTCCACCAACTTCACACATGCATTTATCTACATGAGGAAGATCACACAAGTAGTGCGTCGACCAAACCCGACTAAACCCGACTGAATCTGACTCAATAATATTGAACAGAAGATATACCTGTGTTCGACAGCACTTTCGCGATTCGTGTCGGGGTTGTTTGCTTGTTGCCCCGACTCTTGTATTTTCCGTGGTTGGTACACACAAATGGCTTTGCGTATTGCTCCCAACTGACTTGTATTTTAGGAGCCGAGGAGCCCATTGCATAGATCCTAGCGTTGTGTTTCGAAACAGACGTGTTTGGACGCCGACGGAGGACTTGTCATATATTCACACTGTTAGTCATGTTGCTTAGTAACGTCCTGGAAGGTCTTAGCTGTGTATATCGCTAAGGAGGCGTTCAAGGCCTCCCAAGACGGAAACTCAAACTCTTGTGGAGATGCTGCGGGGGCGTGGGTTTGTTCCCCGCTATCGCTTCACTCAGGTTGTTCTTTATCATCCATTGACGGAGGGTGCCAATCGCTGTCGCCTGATGCGTTGCTTCAGCTAGAGTAGCTTCTGTAGCTGCAATACGTCGTATACTCTATACGTTATACATCGTACGGCTAGTTATAAATCAGGACGTCAGAGCACCGGATAAAAATTTCCGATGTGCTCGTGTCCAGCTGTTCTTAGTTTGGCTAAATACTCACTTTCTATTTTTTCGTATTCTGCCTCGACCGTCATCTTTTTGGACGATTCTACTACCACAAAAGATAAATTATTTTACAGTCACAGGCAGGGGACGGATGTCATTACACTTAAATCCCCAAAGTCAAACCTGGTCAGAAGTAGAATATCTCTAACTAAGACACAATGAGTGCGTTTTGGTGTGCATGACATCATCAGAATGCTCCCAACGGCTAGAATTAGCTCAAGCTCTGGAAAGAACAAGGTCTTTACGTGGTAAACAGATCTGGATCGGCAGACGACACGGAGCACAGCGTCACAGACTTTGTGATGACGTCGGTAGCGTGGGAGGGTCGGCAAACACGGACCGCACGTGCTTCTGCAGAGAGAAGGCACGGTACCTCGAGCGATCTGGGCCTGGACTGATCGAGTTCGGATTCAGAGCTCAATCTTTAAATCGACGCCGAGGAGGCAAGTACCTCGACATCACAGCGGCTTGGGAGCAAGCAGCATACGGCGAAACTTACGTACGGCACGGTGATTGAAGACACGGTATATAGTGGTAGACGGTGAATTACGAGTCGTACTACACGGACGACTGCATACGGACGACGGCTGAGGTGGCGATCGAGGAGACAAGCGGTCCCCGAGTTTACTGAAGGCTGCGAACGAGTAGGACCTGGCACCCGATGTGAAGTGTCCCAGTGGCTAAGTGAGCGAAGGAGAGCGACCGACGAAGTTGTAGGTGGACGGAAGTGTGTGCGTATTGACTAGTGACTAGCTAGATAGTCGACTACTTACGGGAAATACAAATAGGTACATGGTGCTTACCGGCGCAGTACTAGAAGTTCTAGTGCTGGGGCCATCGGATTCTTGGACCTATCAGTACTAGTCAACCAAAACCTCAACGTGTGGGCTCAAATACGTTATATTGGTCTAAAGAATTCAAAATATCCTTTGGCTGGATTTTGTAGATTTGATTTCACCGCGTCAGATTAACCCTACCCCTGCACACGGGAATTTTTGTTTAAGTCTAACTTTGGTGTAGCTTTCGTATTTTATTCCAAACATATACTGTACAACGTATGTACTCTATCTTTTGTGCTAGCCCATACTGGTAGCAGACGCCATGTTTTAGTACGCGAATATGGTATTATAGCTGGTCATTTGATTTGATTAATGATACTTCGAAGTACTTTCGTAATATTTTATTGTGGTTTGACAAACTCAAATACTTTTATTAAAAAACATGCCGTACCTCACAAACGTTGCCTTCCAGTGGTAATTACGACGACGCAGACGACCCCGTCAACGACAACGGCCCCGATCAGCGGCAGTTCTCCATCGACCGAGTCGACACCGACACCCTAGTCCCCGTCGGGGGAAACACCCGAAGTGACTTTCGGCGCCGAACAGCAAATGCAATGGACGTTGTAAACGCAACTAGACTAAAGCAGGAGCAGAGTAGTTCATGTAGCTATAAGTTCTATAAGCTCTTGTTGCTATCATAACAATGCTATGTAACTAAATTGTACGCTGATTATTTACACACATTATAGAAAATATTTCTTCCTTCCAGCTGCTTGGGCAACCAAGGCAACGTGAGAGATCACTTGGATGAATGCAAGCATGTTATGGTAATGTGACTGAGGTGGTTGTCAACGGAACCGTAGAGCAACTTCCTGACGTAAAGACGAAAAGCCACTGTACTGTAGAAGCATGTGGAAGGTGTTGCGGTAGTCCTAATTATAAGTCACTACCACTGACCGCCCAAGGCGTGCAGACCATCTTCGTTCCGCCATCTTGCCTGTTAACCGTCCCCAGTGGGGACCCCACCCCTGCCTGTTGGTCGATCAATCGTCGAAAACGGACGTGGGCAAGTCGCTGGCTGAGTTTCCCGCTGTGCATGTATGGATCCACCATATTACGTGTGGCTGGATCGGTGATAAATTGTTAAGCAAGAAACCGAAACTCTTTCGAGTTTCGGTCATGGAGTTGTAGACCCATGGTTTGAACTACTGAGCAGCTTAGTAAAAAACAACAAGATACATGTTACTGATTCGCTTTTACCTTTGAGCAAATATCGGGATATCACCCCATGATCCATCTTTAAAGAGTCAGGTCAGTGTGATCTTGAGCTTTGCATTGTTGTGGCACACGTATGTTGCAGTGCAACTTACACACTTCCGTCAATTCATTCACACAATGAAAGTCTGTCGAAACACCAGGAAACACATCTATTTAACGCTGCAATGGCGCTTTAGTTCGAAACCAAGACATGTTGAAGCCAAGGTCGAGGAAAACACATCCAACATCTGTACGTCAACATCTTGGCGAACAACAACTGTGACCGTCAATCCAACGATCCCGCTCTTCTACTGTAGAAGTTCTACATGTGCAAAGCCGCGATGATGCATAATGCCAGTCGATCCAATGGTGACACCATTAATGTGTTAACATGGATAGACTTTCATCAGGAAAGTCAAGGGGGTATTGTTAAATCTCACTAATTTTGTTCATATTAGTACTTGTAACCTCGCAAATGCGGTAAGAATCTTAACATTTTTCTTTAAATGCAAATTTTGCAATGGTTATACATCAATAACATCACCTCCTCTCGTTATGAGGACATTTCACTGTTAATAGCCGCATGCTACTAGTCACTCGTATTCCTATGCCGTATCACAGCGTTACTTGGCTTGAAGAGCTTTGGTGGGGCGCTTAATACAATATTCCCCAACCGAGCCACCACTAAGTCCAATTTCTCTATCATCAGCTTTGAAACCAATTAACTCTAGCTGACTTTTCGTTAGAAGGCGTTCTGCACGCGAAACAATTCAAACAAATTTCTTCTCTTGAGTATTAGTCGCATTAGAGGAGGAAGTCGATGTAAGGTCACTTTCGCGCATATTAGTTGCCGTTGGCAATAAGGGGTACATCCTACACTTATATAGGTTTCAGTAAACCTCACTATGCCTATTTTAGTCAGACCTTATTAACGCGACATACCTATAATAAATCTAATTGCGGGAAATTCCCAATGTACTGTCGTTTCCACGCCATCTGCCGTTGTGCTGTCCGAAAGATAAATCGC
>NBNE01001193.1:0-13912 GCA_002215365.1 Phytophthora megakarya | reverse complement strand
ACGGGCAAATCGCCGTCCATTTCGATGAAAGCACGAGAGAACATTTCGACCGTACGGTGTCGGGTGTTGTTCATCTGAACCATGTTACCGAAGGTTTGGCAACCAGACATGTTGCCACGGATGGTGTTGGGTGGACGGGGTAGATCGATGATGTCGGAGAGATCCACGGATTGTCGGACACCGTAGGCAACGACTTCCCCCTTTGAGTCAGTCGTGAGACCAGACCCCTCAAGGAATAGGAAGTCACGGGCTTGACTGAAGCGGCCGTAGGACTGCAACCCCCATTTGAGACCGATGAAGTTGAGCGGGTTATCCGCTGTCGGACGTACCAGCACTGCAAGCAGACGTGCGTCTTCGAGTTCCGTGCCGAGATACGACTCGCGCATCTTGGCGTTCATCTCGGTATCTGCTAACATGCCCAACGCGGCATCTTCCGCCGTTCCGTCAATGACACCGGAGATCACCACGGCCGGTGGTCGAGCCGTTTTCTTTGGTTTGTTGTGGTGGTGGTCACTGCTAGATGAAGTTGAAGACACAAGACTCGTGATTTTATCAATTGTAGATCGCTGCGAACTCGAGTGAGACGAGGAAGACGACGACATTATCTCTGCTGTCTCAGTACGGGATTCCGTGTGTTCCGCGACTCCGTGCAATGCTCTACGTGATCGATACGCACGAACGTCGTCCATGGTTTTCACAAGTTTCCAAGCCGTCGTGTCCAGCTTACGTCCGCCGGCTGCAAACGCACTACGCAACTCGAGTGTATTTCGCACGACTGCATCCACCTCCGCTAGTAGAGCTGCTTGACGTTCCGGTGTGAGTTCGAGTGGGGGTAGCTCCACCTCTTTCACGTTAAACTTGGGCATGGTGCCTCCACTTGTGGGTTGCGTGTAGTTTCTTCAAATGAAAACGTAGAGCTCTCCTGACCTGCTGAGTGGTTGCAGTGGTGCTACCAAGCTCTTGGCTCAAGAGCTGAACAGTATCATCACTCTCCAACACATCGATCGCCTTTATCTTGGCTGCACGACGATTTGCTCCGGACATCAATTTCACGTCAAAGGTTCATGTCATTCCTGAGAATTTGTAAGCGCTCTGACCGTTGAAATCACTGCGACTTGAGCCACGCCTAAGTGAAAACTCGATCATATTGCCAACCAGTTGGTAAGTGCACCCGTACGAACGAACGCCTTCGCATATCTGAGCTAAGCGGCTGTTGTTTAAAGTGAGCTTTGTGCTGGTAAGTTGGCAGCTTGGCGTTACCAATTGCACCTGTCGTGGCTATCGCTGGACATGGAGCATCTGATGTCTGTTTTGCCTCAGACGTTGAGCCCTAGAGTGTGTTTCTTTCAAACGAAGGTCTGGAATCAGCTGACAGCTTCGAGCAGACTGCCTGGCTTCGGTGCTGCCCTGTTTCCGACTCTTGAGCTCTTGGTATCATCAGTATTCAGCCTTGAGTACAGCAAAGTTGAGTTCAAGGCGTCCGTGATCCAAACGCACAGAGTTGATGACTTTCTGTCCGTGAACAAGTACATGTACGTTACATGTACGATGCGTGTAAAGGTTTCGCTAGCACTTCAATATTGGGTAAGTAACACGGAATTCTGAGGGGTAGTCTGTACGTAAATGAAGCTACAGTCTAGAGCTAGCGTTTTGCGGGAGGATCGCCATGAACTTTTGCTTGTTTGAAAATATAATATTCATGTCACGCGACAAATTCCTGCTTGAGATCCACAAGAAGCCGATTACATGCCAGTTCAATCCAGAATAATAATCTACCGTCAATTGTAGTCT
Source organism: Phytophthora megakarya (assembly GCA_002215365.1). Classification (NCBI taxonomy): domain Eukaryota; phylum Oomycota; class Peronosporomycetes; order Peronosporales; family Peronosporaceae; genus Phytophthora; species Phytophthora megakarya. Next base: position 12,121 of record NBNE01001193.1, on the reverse strand, counting down.
TGCGACCAGCAGCCGAGCCTGGACGTTGTCTTTCGTTTCCTTTCAAAATATTTATTGACTGGTAGGGCTACGGTAGTAGTACGTACAAATTAATACTAGGAATAATAATTCTACAACGAGGATAATTTAAAGCTAGTTGGGTCAACGTTCGTACAACACAGTTCGTGTGTTGAACATCACACGCAACACGCAGTGTACCCGATCGACCTCGATCTCCAGCTCACGCTCATACTCACGCAACAACAATTACCTGATTTAACCCTTGTAACTCATTGCACTATGATAAATGATTGGATTAACTAGTTAGCTTATCTTAGAAGTCTAGGATAAATAATTATCTATTCAAGATCTAGACTGTTGAATCTGTGTCGAGGGAAGTTCTGTTGGGGTTCAAAACCAAGTTACTTCGTTGATACTCGAGCGATCACTATGTAGTTCGCGTGTTGGTAGATAAATTGAAAATGCAACTTGGATGAGCTTAGAATAGTTCGTACGTTGGGGATGTCAGTGTTCGTGGAAGTGAATATCATTCCGACGCCTTCACGTAGAATGGAGCACGATCGCTGTGTGGATTTCCTGGAGCCTAATATTTTCTGACTTCGCAAGGGGGTGATCAAGATAAACCTCTGAGCTATCGACCGTTGCCGCATCTTTTTGGACTATAAAGTATTACCCGGATCCTTGCCACGAGAGTAAGCTCTACTCTTCCTACCAATGTCCACCAAAACTAGAACAGATTTGTAGAAGGTAGAATCATTCACGAAATGTTGGATCTACTCACCGCAGCCCAATCAAGTGCAGAACGTGACTGCGACAAACAGGAGAGTCTTGCGTTGCTGCTCGACTTTCGAACAGCTTATAATTCACAGATTCGCACTTTTTTCGTCGAGGCTTTGAAAGGACACGGATTATCGAATAAGTTCACCACCTCTGTTGCATAGATTCTTGCCAGCACAACAGTTCGCTATTTGGCAAACAGAAGCCACTGCAGGGTTCTCTTCTTCACAAGTAGGTATTTGTCAAGGTTGTCCATCGTTACTTTGTTTTTCATATTAGCGTTGGGATCCCTTTAGCGCAAGATAGATGGAGGTACCCTGTTACGAGGTGTACCTATTCGGACGACATACGTGGACATTGAACTTTGTGTTGGGGGCTACCGTAGCCCCAACACGCCTGGAAGCTGACTCTGTGGCGAACGGGGTCGCGGACCAAGATGCAAGCAGCGAAGATGAAGCTTGTGGAGGAACTGCAGAAACGGCGCCGTCTGGCCCGAAAGGAGATCACGTACGACCTCCACTCAAGCGTTCATTCGACATCTAACGTCGCAGAGCGCTTCTTCAGCGTTGCGCGTACTACGTTCAGCCAGGAGCGCCACCGTCTCCAGTCGATAACGTTGGAGATGATTCTGTTCTTGCGTCAAAACTCGCGGTACTGGAATGCCCAAGATGTCGACGACGCTACTCGCTAATAGATTAAGCTGACCTTGCCCATTACTTCATTATTTATGTCCTTGCAAAGACTAACACCATAATTTATTCGCTGGTATTGTAGGTTAGGCAGTATTATTTTTCTACCGGCTACCTGCAGCGTGCATAACAATGCTATATTCGGCAGCCCTGGGCCTACGCTGATGCCACAGCATTTTATCCACCCTCACCCGCCGATATATAGTAGTGTTTCACGGATAACACAAGCTGGAGGAGTTGGTTATTCTCCCTGGTAGTTCTTGAAGTCGCGTATTGGACAAAACCCAAAGTGAAGAGCCCTTACAACTGTTCTAGAACTCGTTGTACTCCACTACGTTCCTTACGAAGGTTGAGGCCTGTAGGCCGATCGCTATTATCTCCCCCTTATGATTTATTGGAAGGGCATCAGAGTGACGGTTTTAGCTCTTGGCTGGCACCGTCGATTACTTACTGCAGCTGGTGACAAAGCTTTGAACCTTGGCACCGCACTGCACGTATCGAGATTGCTACCGATTACGGATTTATTTGGTCGAGCTACTGGGATTGTTATCAATGAGCTTAAAACTCTGGTCATTGCTCTTCACCCGGACGAGGGGCTAACGACAACATGAAACCGTCGGGAGCACTTGCCGTTTAGCCTCGAGATGAGCATGGGCGATACCTGGGTATACAGGTTGGTGTTGTCATCGATCTCGATCATTCATAGGCGCTAGCCAAAAAGCAATAGACATCCGACTTCACATGGCCTGCCAGAAAACTACAACACGACCATCGAAGCATGCTTCCTGCGACAATTATAATTCCCTAACTGCTCTACATTGCGGATGCACGCGTGGTCCTCGATGGAACGATTGACCAGGGTCACAACAAAAACCAAGAACTTCGTATGTCATGCGGTATTTTCAGAGACAGTGAGCGGATCCAGCGCATGACTTGACGCTGATGTGACCCGATTAAGTAGAACGAGCGATGGGATCGGTGTTCCCGAGTTACGAGCAGAGCTGATGCAATGGCCGCCGTTACCAATTGGGCCGTATTGGGCACACTTCAGTCGCGCATTGTCGACGATGTACGTTTTAGTTACGAAAGATACCACCTACCAATATTCGTTAATCCAAACACTGCTAACGCGGCCACCACTCTCCGGCGACAACTGTCAATGGGACACACCGATTTGGATTTAATCACCAAATTTGGAGGATATTTCTAGTAATTGGACGATTTGCAGTGGTGAAAATCTCGCTTTGCAACGAGAGACGGAGCGCGTTGCCAGCATAGAACAACCCGAACAAACCGCTGGCTGACAGTGCTCCTAGTAGTGTTAGGAAGACGAGTAAATCGGTTAAAATTTGCTTTGCCTCGCGAAAACTTAAGACAAGTCTTAATTACTATGGGCCGACACCCCTGACAACCGGCAAACATCTCTTGATTTTCACTGAGGACGTGACGGAGAAGGTTGATTCGGCGTTCTACGGCGTCGTGGTGTCGACGACGCGATCGTCGGTCCGGGTCATATCGGTTGCAGACACTCCTCCGGGAGTGTATGTGCAGTCAAAGTCCGTGGCTGTAAAGCGACGTGTGCCCAATGAAGAAGGTCTGGGCAGCCAACCTGGCCTCTGGATGCGTAGGGATATCTGTGTATGATCGGGGAACTACCAATACTACGATCAGGTCGTGCGTCAAGACGGCAATTGCCTGGGCATTGCCACGCATCTCGGGATTAAGACCGGTTCGCTACAGCAAGTCATAGAGGAAGTCTACCCCGTACTGGCAGTTATTCTTGGAGCTCAACGCTGGCATACGCGCCAGCGGGCGCCCAGGGAGGTTCATGATCGCCTCTTGGACAGCATTTTGGAGGGAGATGAAGGGATGCCACTCGCCACCAGTCGGCTGCATTAAATCGTTCCGGGACTCAAGGATCGCCAGGAGGCGGTCATGGAATGGCTGGATCCTGCCACCGGTAGCACTCACACGACGTTGCTGGAACGTCTAATTCGATACGTGTTCTATGTGGACGGGAAGCGAGACATCCCTGCAAATATTTGCCATCAGGTCGGAGATACATTCTGTTACGAGTCAGTTACTTAATCCTCTAATCCGCCGGCGTCGAATGGCTAGGAGAGCTTTTTCGACCCATGAGAAGAAGATGACGCCGCGAGCGGGGAAGAAGGAAGTGCCGGCAGCCGTGTACCTGGGCAGGCAATGATTGGGACGGCCGCGCTGCCAATTGGCTGTGAGGAGGTGCCCCAGACCGAGCACACCTCGTCACGACCTACTAGACAACCGGTGGTCCAAGCGGAACCAACGTTGATCTCGCCATGATCGACTTGCTACAAAAGCTCCGCCCGGAATTATTGGCTTTAAAATTGGAGAGAAGGGTAACCCAGCCCCCAAGAAACAACCCGCTCAGCTGCATGACTACAACGCGGCACCTATGCTGATGAGGAACCAGTGCGGCTTCAACCCGACAACGGAGCAAGAACGCATTCACCTGGCTGTCACGAACGAACAGCACAAAGGTAAGTCAGGCGACGCTTATATAGACTATGTGTTGTCGGTGGCCAAGTTTGTTGCCCACCCGGGATTGGCGTCAACAGTTTACGATCTTCAGTTCGACAACCACGGACTATCAATCATGCACTTCAAGCGCATTGGCTTTTTGGACAGGCTCCGCGCCCTGGCACCAGGTACAGTCACACCGCAGATTACCAAGTTGCCACCCCCACGGTCCGCGGTTCCACGGACCTGGACCGACTTGAAATTGTCGACTCGGAGGTTCTTGGACTACTGCCGTAATATGTGTGACGCAACGTCAGTCCAAGTTGCAGAATCCCTGGACCAGTTTGTGATCACGATAGAAGACTGAAAACAACTCCGAGAGGATGAGCTACCTCTATTGGTGCTGTGGATCGCCGCAACTCTGGAACAGTATCGTGGAGCAGTTCTCAAGACCTCCACAACGGCACTTCATGCAGGCTCACGGCTCCAGCATGGTTTTCGTCCTCCAACCCAGAAGTTCATAGCCTCCTTTTCGCAGTCCTTAGGGATCGCTCCATCACGAGCGGTTCAACCTCTGCCCAGGATGTCATGTATGCGGGACGTCAGGTGAGGCGAGCTCCAGGTCGACCAGAGCACAAAATCCCTACGGATGCAATTGCCCGCATTCTCACCAGATACGGCAAGGAAGTTTGCTGCACTATCTCTCGGCGGGCGGCTGTAACTCAGAGGAACCGGAGAAATGCATGTACCAGAACCGGACTCACTTCACTCCCACTTCGATCCCGCCAAAACTGCGTCAGTATATCACGTCTCGTCTCTGGCGCCTCTGCAAGCAGTCATCCGAGGGTGAAGGCGTCCGAGTCGTACGAGGAGCCAACGGCCCGGACAAAGTACTCGATCGCTCCGGTTAGGCCGGCACGTGCGGTCTTCGGCTGACCTTACAAGGAGTGACGAGCGCCCAGGGCGGATTAAAGCGAAGCACCCGGATCCAAAATGGACAAACAAACAGACATTTTATCTTACGCTCGCTCGCACCGCCACGTTACATTGGCCGATGTGCCCGAGATGGAAATGCCGGCCTCAGTCCAGCAGAGGTGCTCGGATTCCCATGTGTTTACGAAGCCAACCCAACGAACGCGGTGCCCACATCCACCAAAGGCAACTCCATCAGATGAGTCGTCCGTAGTACGACTTGCCGAGCCACAGTCTCCGCCCCCAAATGCATTGCTTACTACACAGCCGAACGAGCCGCAGTATCTCAAGCATAAAGTAAGGTCGCTTGTGCACTAGATGATAAAATGCAATATGATTGATTCTGTCTTTAATGCGCTAGGCTATTCTGGGTACACACTACTGGATTCTTACTGACGACTGAGTCCCTCTACCCAATCAGCATCGTCCACGTCGATGCCCATCTTGTACCCACAATCTGGCACCCACGCACCGCGTAATCCTTGTCGTATCAACAGCGTCCCATCATCCGCGTTCAATCACCAGTGCCCCGTAATCACGTGAGTGATGGCGGTGCCACTGAGTGAAGGTCCCGTCAGTGTCCTACTGGTACGTCGCAGCTTGTCGAGACGTCTTCTTGCCAACACTCCCACTCGACTTGGCAGCCTTGGGCGCTTCGATTCCGAGCATGCTCCGGAGCACATCACACTGGGTCGCGGGGATCGGCTTCGCCATGTCGAGCATCGAGATGTACTCCAAAACCACTTGACCGTCTTCCACCTACTCGCGCACGAAGTGGGAGCGAATGTCGATGTGTTTGGTGCGCTTGTGAAACTCCAGGTTCTTGGCCAACGCGATGGAGCCTTGGTTGTCTTCATAAATCTTGACTGCTTCATCGCTCGCCATCTCGCCAAGCTCGCACAGGAATACCATCAGCCACACCACCTCCTCCGTAGCCTCCAACAGCGCCATGTACTCTGCTTCCGTTGATGACAGCGCTACTGTCCGCTGCTTTTTTCTTCTCCAGCTGATGCATCCGCCGTTTATCGTGAACGCATAGCCGCTTGTACACCTTCTCGATTCGATGTCACCAGCCCAGTCCCATCCGAATAGCCTTCGAGTACACGGTCGCCGTTTGCTTGAAACTCGATGCCGTGTGTCTTCGTCCCTTGGATGTAGCGGAAGACCCTCTTGAGCGCCTGCCAGCGCGACGAGCATGGGTCTGCGGTAAATTGACTCAGCACTCCCACTGTCGCTGCGAGGTCCGGCCGTGTGCCAGCCATGAGATACATTAGTCATCACACAGCGTTGCGGTACGGCACGTTCGCCATGGTCTCTTCGTGCTTACAGCCTCCTTCACATGGCCTTGGTCAGCTTGAGACCTGGGTCTTGCGGCGTCTTGACCGGGTTGCTCTTTTCCATGTTGTACTGTTCCAGGATGTCGTTCGCAAACTTGGTCTGTCGTACTGCCACCTTCCCAGTCGTTTCATCGTGGTAGATCTCTATACCAAGAAAGTATTTGAGCTGGCCCATGTCGGTCATCTCGAACCGCTCGCTGAGCGCCTGCTTAGTGTCCTTGAGCATCTTGTTGCTGCTGGTGAAGATCAAATCGTCGACGTACAGTGCCATGAAAATCATGATTTGGCCGTCTCGCTTCAAGTAGATGCAGTGGTCGGACTCGCACTTCTCGAACCCCATCTTCAGCATGAACTCATCGATGGTCTTGTTCCATATGTGTGGTGACTGCCTCAATTTGTACAGGGATCGCTTGTGCTTGCACCCGTAGTCCGGGTGGATGTTGTCGATCAACCCGTCCGGCTGCGCCATGTAGATGTCTTCGTCCAGCAAGCCGTTCAGAAAAGCTGTCTTCACGTCCATCTGATGCACCGTTAGATTATACTTGGCCGCCAAACTGACAAGACCCTGATCGACGTAAACATGGCCACCCGTGCGAACGTCTCATCATAGTCGATACCATGCTTTTGTGAAAATCCCTTGGCCACCAAACGCACTTTGAACCGCTCGATCTCTCCAGCCTGGTTCTCCTTTACGCGGAACACCCATCAGTTGCCGATCGCCGTCCGTCCTTTCGGCAACGACACGAGAATCCACGTCTCTTTCTTGTGAAGCGACTCCATCTCCGAGCCGCACGTCTCTTTCCACTGGACTGCATCGCTGGATTCCATCGCCGACTTAAACGTGGTCGGCATTTCTCCCACTGAATCCACGACGAATGCAGCTTCGAAATCTTGACTTTCTTGAGCTGCAGCAGACATCTCATCCAGCGTCGAGCGTCCATTCTGCGACGCATACCGCTTGGCCCTCGGCACCTCCACGGCTTCTTCCAGCGACTGCGTCCGTGGGTGTCGCTTACTGCCAGGTTCAAAGTCTTCATACCGCGCAGCCTCGTCTTCATCGACTTCAGACGAACCGTCATCATCAGTGCTGCCTTCATCATCTTCATCCTGAAGAACCACCGTAACATGATTCGAGGTATGTTCACGTTTCCCGCCATCGAAGATGTCTTCCATGAACTGCGCGTCGCGGGTCACAAACATGCGACCACTATCCAGCTCTTCGAACCGATACGCTTTCTCATGATCCGAGTATCCGAGGAAACGACAGCGCATCGATCGAGCGTCCAACTTGGACCGCTTCTCCTTTGGCACATGCACATACGCGTGGCAGCCGAACACCTTGAGGTTCGCCAGGAGTGGCTTCTTGCCCGCCCAAACTTCATGCGGCGACTTGTCATGGCTGATGGCGCACGTCGGACATCGATTCCGGAGAAATGTGGCAGTCGTCACTGCGTCAACCCAGTATCCTTTGGGCAATCCAGCATGCTCTAACATGCAGCGCGCGCACTCCTCCAACGGCCGGTTCATCCGCTCCGCCACTCCACTCAGCTGCGATGTGAGTGGAGGCGTGAAATTCTGCACTATTCCTCGATCCGCACAGAACTTGGCCATGGCATTCGACTAGTACTCGCCACCATTGTCACTGCGAAGTGCCTTCACACGACGTTGCTTCACACGGTGACCGATATGATTTTCCGCCGACGCAACAAATTCCGCAAACTTGGTGGCCACCTCGGACTTGTTCCGCATCAAGTACACCTTCAGAAGTGCGACTTATCGTCGATGAAAGTGACGAAGTAGCGCTTCCCACCGAATGCTGGCGTCTACATGGGACCACACACATCGCTGTGAATCACTTCCATGTCCTTCGCATGGTTCGGAGACGACTTCATGAAGCTCAGTCGCGTTTGCTTTCCGAGCATCCGTCGCACACCTCCCACTGCTTCATCGACTTCATGTTGATGCCGATGCCGTAGTTCTTCTTGACGATGGCGTCTAGCCCGCCAAGGCCAATGTGACAAAGTCGAAGGTGCCAGAGGTACGACATGGTGCCCCTTTTGCGATCCTTCGAGCTTGCCACATTTGCCCCGTCAGGCATCACAGTGTCATGCACAACTTGAACAGTCCTTTGCCCACACGAGCGCCGAGCTTTCACTTGAGACCGTTCGTTTCCGCAAAGCATCCGTCGTTATCGATGGTGACAGGACCAACGTCTTTAATGAAGCGGTCGACAGAGAACAAGTTTCGCGACAGCTTAGGAATATGCCACACGCTCGTGAGCACACCCTTCTTGGTTCCGTGTGGCATCTTCATCGACATCACGATGTCCTGGTTCCCACCGCCTGTACCACTCCGTCGTCTGCGAGATTCACGTCCACCGGAGAGATCTACTTGTAATTCTTCATGTACTCCTTCGAGGACGTCATGTGCTGCGTCGCACCAGAGTCGACAAGCCACATCCCATTCGGCTTGGAGGCACTCTTACTGCCGCCAACCGAGAAGAGGTAACCATCACCGTCCTCTTCAGCTTGCGCAACATTTGCTCGTTGTGGCTTCTGCCGCTCCACGTTGTCGCAAATTCGTGCCGGATACTTGGCAATCCAATCCCATTTCTCGCCGCAGTAGTGGCAGACACTCGCTTTCTGCGTTGTTTGTCCTTGTGCTTAGTGTCGCTTGTCATGAACGCTTGACCGTGCGCGGTTCCGCCAGCGCCGCCACTTGCTCCTTGCGCTTCATGTCCTCATGCAGCAGCCGAGCCGTCACGAGCTCCCACGTCAGCGAGTCGGCCCTCGACTCCAACGCCGTGATGAGGAACTGGTACGTCTCGCTCAGACTTGCTAGAAGCGTGATCACCAAGTCGTCCTCGCTGACCGGAGTGCCAACTGCGTCGAGCTGTTCCGCCAGCGTCTTGATCTTGTTGATCTGTTCCAGCACATCATCACCTTCCGCCATCATCGTCGAGAAGAAACGCCAACGAAGGAAGAGCTTGTTGGCCAAACTCTTCTTCTCGAAGTGTCCTTTCAGTGGTGACCATGCATCGTACGCATCCTTCGCCCGACCTGACCAGCGGCAGCTGCAAATCCTCCATCGCGAGACAGGTGATCGCCATTGCCTTGCGAGACTTCCTCTTGAACGGTGTTTGGTCCAGCGGCGTAACGCAGTGCTCCATCTCGAACTCTCCACTTGCAAGTTCCCTAGGTCGCGCTCCTCCGGCACCAGGCCATCTTGAACTTCCACGTGTGGAAGTTGGTTCCGGCGAACTTGTTGATGCGAGAGGTCGTAGGCGAAGCAGTGTCCATGGCGAAGGGGTAGTTGGAGTCTTCAGTCGCTCGACAACACAACTCTCGACTCTCGTATACGTGGACTAACACTACTCTGTCGTGGACACAGACACCAGAACCCGCCAAATTCCGCAATATATATCAAACATTCTCTACCAAGTTCAAGCCCGAACACGGGCCGAGCCGAGCAACCGCGTCTACACGGCCACATGGCGGTAATGGTGCCGATGGTGCGCAGAGCAGAGGTTCTCCACATGTCTCACCGGGGACCACCTGCGCGACTGTGACCAGATCATTCAATTCGCCGTCTTCTGCTGGCAACACCCCAGTGATGGAAAACGAAACTCTGCCAGCTCCATTATGTATAAGCTTGTCCATATCAGTTGGTTTCATCGACGAGTCAAAGGCTACTCCGTCGGACTTCATGAAGGTTACCGATTGGCCATGCGCGGGATGTTCAGGCTGTCACCTCTCCCTGAGCAGAAAACGGCCTTTACAGTGGATCTCCTCCGATGCCTTCGCTCGCAGTGCGACTTCAGCAAACCCCATGACCGCGTCTTGTGGAGGCTGCGGTAATGGGATATTTCTTTATGCTCAGGTGGTCAGATTATCTAGCGGATAGAAGACACGTCAAGAGTTACGGGATCCAGTGCCGAGATGTCAGCTGCACTTCAAGAACTGGACAGCTAGCTTCTACTCTGGTCACGGCGGCGTCTGTCTCAATACATTTTCGAGGTGGTAAGGCTGTTTAGAGAGGAGCAGGCGCTACACACACATTGTAGAAGTCAGGTCTGAAATGGCTATGCCCCGTACGTGCTTACTGGGCCCTCGTCGGCACCGCGAAAAACGCTAGTCAAGACGAGCTCCTCTGCACAACACACCCAGGATCGCCGCTGACCGCAGCAGCCATGACGACGGCGATCAAGAAAGCAGCATCAAGCGCAGGCAAGAACCCTAGTCTGTATGGAACGCATTCCATGAGTAGTGGCGGTGCAAACGCTATGTTTGTTGCTGGAATTGCCCGCCTGGTGATTAAGCATTTCGGGCGATGGCGGTCAGACTGCTACGAGCAATACGCGCGCATGAACAGCGCAACCATTTCCGATTTGTCTACGAAGATGGCAGGGTCAGACATCTATCAAGTGTCAAGGTCGGCCATGCCGTGAAGGGGCCACTCCACGCCGCACACGTCGGCTGGAGTTCCTTCCCACTTGGCATGTGAATAAACTGACTACGGCCCCCAAGTGAGAAGTTGGAAGGTGAAAATGGACGATTTGCAGTGGTAAAAATCTCGCTTTGCAACGAGGGATGGAGCGCTTTGCCAGCATAGAACAGCCCGATCAAACCGCTAGCTGACAGTGCTCCGAGTAGTGTTAAGAAGACGAATAGATCAGTTTAGATTTTGCTTTGCTTCGCGAAACCTTCCACTCCACACCCCTCGGCTGGAGTTCCTTCCCACTTAACATGTGAATAAACTGACTACGGCCCCGAAATGCGAAGTCTAACGGTGAAAATTCACAGAAAAGATACGGTGGTGGTGATGAGAGCTATTGCAATTTACTTTGATGGAATTCCGTTGCTATGCGAAAAGCGGGCAATGCATGTTGACGGCAAGAATCTCCATGGATTTGTAAGCAGACAGTCTTTTGAAGCAGATAACCACCACGGTGGACACAGTGTCTGGAATGGCTCCCACACGAAGTCATTGCAGACCGCACATGTATACTGAACATGGCGATGTTCTGCATGTGGTACTTTCACCATTCTCACAACAATTTACAATGTTAACGCCGACTGTCAAGACCAAATTCACCGAGTTGCGCTGCTGGTCATTTTAAACTTTCCTAGACTAACGTATAGAGTCAGAGGGGGTGCTGTACGAAGTGACGCCGAACGACCACTCGGGGATTGCCTCGATTCTTCCAGGATGCCCCGTTCTCACTAATGAGTCGGCAAGGCAAACGTCACTGGAATTTGAACTGGACAGTTATCGGGGCTTGGAGCGCCATATGTCTGAACTCGTGGGATCCGCTGCTAAAGTACTCTTTTGTACACCCGCATCCACGCATCAACCGCCTCATTTGTTTACAATTTTTAAACGCTGCTGGAGCCAATCGCGATCATTCTACAAATACATTACAAGAAGCGAAGCTACCTGCAGAGGACTGGCTAAACGGATTGCGAGGGATGACAGTGGTAACGGATTAGCGCTCAGGCTGCGGCAGGCTTTAACCTGTTGGAATGGTGGAGATTGCGACGAATTGTGGGTCTAACTCCATGGGGCGAACAAACCATATTTTGCCTGAAACCCGCTGCCTTCTCCGTGTATGATTCAGTCAACAACCGGCTTGGATGCCCGCACGCGACGTGCATTCGGATACGGAAACTTGACTTACATAATGTGTTCTCGACTGTCCAGTGGGTAAATGGCTCCGGAGGGTCTTTGCAGGCAGGTGGTTGACGTTCGGTTTAGCGAAAAAATGGCCGCGATCACGACATGGTTTCACTACGTTTGATGCAAGTGCCTCGACGTGTGGGAGTATACAGATCAGCTATTCCGACTTTG
>NBNE01001192.1:0-13920 GCA_002215365.1 Phytophthora megakarya | reverse complement strand
CGCGCCACTTCACTCCCTCATTCATCAATCTCGCAAAACTGCAATCCGCATCTCCACAACCGCCCCTCAGTTCAGAATCTTTCACAAAGGAAATCACAACCGAGGTGAACGATCATGACCAGACTACGTCAACATTCGACCAATCCAGTGCGGTCCTTCATCCTGAACGACCCGCCGGTTGCACTACCGCAGCTCGCATTTTTTCTCCGCCCTTTCGCTGGCACCCAAGGTAAGTTCTGTCATTGGTGGCCGCCCCAGAGATTTCCACTCACAACGCGAAATCTCCTCTGTTCGACAATTCACTTCCTTCACCAGCACGCAAATGGTTCTCCCGACAGCCAGCCCATCTCCTAGCACGGCGCGTCAACCGTCGGCCCCCAGTGGAGTGGCCAACTCGGCGGGTGCTAATGTGACTGGTGGTATTCTGGGATCTCACGGTCACCGAGGTGAGTGATACCCAGCTGCTTCGGCGGGGCCAGCTTCACAAGGAGCCTCTCCGACGCACTTTCTATCTCCTCCGCACCAGGGACCTGATTACGACACGCCGACGCGGATGAGCCGATGTTGGAGGGCAAGGATTCGGCCGCGGACGTAACGGACCTCGGTTCACGCTTGGATATATCTTCACGCATCGTCAATCGGTTCCACGCGACCACACAGCGATATTCCCTACCATTGCCAGCAAAAATGCATCCTGCGATCATCCCAGAAGTGGTGCCTGCCCGTTTCTCTTACTCTACGACTCACAACACCTCGGACCATGCTTTCCTCGTGGGTATACCCGCGTGGTCCCAGCGTCTCGCCGAGGAAAAGTACACCAGGGATGGTTACGGAGGTCTCGAGGTGTTGCATCGTGACGACGGGTTCACCGCAGTGGATATCCAGGAGCTGGCTTCGCTGGTTGGCCATGACGGTGACGTGAATGATCTGGTCATGTGTGCTCGCCCTGATGGACCCCTTGATGAGGTCGACCTGGAATGTATGTTGGATTCACTGATGGTCCGTCGAGAATTGGCTTACATCCTGTCACACTATCGTCCCGACAGACTGGCCCAAAAGGTGGTTGCCACCACGACATTCCTAAAGCGACTCCTGGACAAGTTCCGACACCTTCACGCTCAGGTGGAGGCCAAACATCGTACGCATGTCCAGGACATGCTGGATTCCTAGAGTGAGAATGTCAGGGTCAAGGTCGACTATGCAACGCTGCACGAATTCTACTGGAGAGAGGATCGTCGGATGCGGATGCTGCTGGACGCTGCAGATCACCGCCGTCAGGATGATCTCCGCGGGGCCATGGCTGAACACGAACTCGAAAAGCGCGTCTTCCACGGAGAAATCTCTGAATTGCGCTCCCGTGTGAACAGTCTCTGCTTGACGAGTCGAGGACGCCGTGGGACGCGGCGTCTCGACGTACCTGGTTTGATGAATTTCCAGAATCGGAAACAAACCCGCGTCAACTATAACTGGGGCCAACTCCAAAGCTTAATCAAACAGTTTCGTGATGGTGAAGATCCAGAGAGTAGTTGGAGCACTCTGATCGCGGTCATCGCGGTGGACGATCCTTTCGCCCAGAATGTACCTTTCACATCATTGGCAAAGGAGGATTCGGATGGTGAAACCAAAGCCGATAGTGGTGATCAGGGCGCGATCGCAATGCTCAGTGAATCTATCATGGTCCACAACTTGTTTCCCCCTTGCTGCACTTGCTGCCATGCTCACAAGAATAATGTTTTAAATGTTCTCGACGAGTCACTATGGTCCAAGTACGTTCCTGAGCGCTACTACCTTCGCGCGGAGTTACTCTTGGCTGACGCGCATTCTGAAGGTAGGCACCCTGACGTTTGGCCAGATCTTGTTGACGCAGACATTTACAACGATCAACACGTGGTTGACGACATGAGCAGTGAGCATGACGACCTCCAGAGGGACGCGACTTACAATCCTGAAGAAGAGGTCGACGTTTAAGATCACGACGATGTTCAGGGTTCGAGCGATGTTTCCCCCGCTGCCAAACCTCGTCGTACGTCTGCGTCCTCTCACACGGGGTCGGTTAAGCCACCATCAGCTAGTGCGATGAATACGCCTTCGCGGCGCAACCGAGCTGGTAGTCTGCGTCGTCAGTCTCCTTTGGCTCGCATTGATTCAGGTGCACGCACTGTGGCTGACTCGGAGATTGTCTTGGCGACATTATGGCATCTTGATGACCTTTGCTCCTTCATCTGCTCACGCAGTGCACCAGTCTGCCGAGTTCTCTGATTATGCGCCCAACAAGGTGGGTGGAATTCAACCCCTCAAGCAATGATTCATTCAGGGTGGTGTACAAGCGATATTGGCGACCGAGCATTGGACAAATATGTTTGAGACGCGCAAACGTCTGGTGCTACATTCTCACAGTGGTTTGACGCCGTGTGTTCGGATGGCTCTGGACAAACACGTACGATTTATGGAAGAAAACGCAGTAGGCTTCTGGCATGGTGGCCACTGGTTAGCTATCGACTCATCTACTCCTAGGTGGCGCCGACATGCAGCGTGAACGCAAACGTCAGAGGGATGCGTTGACTCGGACTGTGGAAGTTAAGCTGCGTGAGTGTATTGCTGAAGGTGCGTCTTCCAACAAATTTCTGGGAGGCTGCATATTGGACCCTGCCTTCGAAGCCGTGCTACTGGGTACTGATGGATCCAAGGTCGTTCAATGATCGTGGTAACCCATACTCCCTGGCTAAACAGCTGGAGATGCTGCATTGTCGTGATCCAGCGCGAGTACTGCGGGCTACTACAACCCTGGATGAAGAACTCGTGGATCGCATACCCAAGTCTGTGTCGGTGAACCTTCTTCCTCTGTTGGCCCACCAGGACAACCCATCTTCACGCACATATGATTGAGGTGTCCACCTGCATATTTCGTCACAGTAATGTGTGTTATCGTGGGCCTAAGCCAATACATTCTAATATATGTCATTTTTCTTTTCGTTCTGGTTGTTTTAGTCCACTTTAGTCCAGAACATACTTCGAACATACGAAAAGCATTTTCACAACCCAGGATTCAGAGCAGCGCGGAGCCATCCAGAAATATAAGTAGTCCACGAAAGTAATCAACAGTCGAGAATATACACAAAATCGAAACAGTTCACAAAATCGTCAGTCTGGGTCAGAGTTAATTTGGGCATCCAAAATCGACGGATGAGCTCAAGTAAAGCTGAGGATAGTCGTCACCCGCCTGCATTGCCCTGAAGCGTGCTCGGGCTCTGGCGCCCTGGTTGAACCCATACAGCAAGGCCCCACCGTTGAGTTGCGACAGTGGAATACATTAAGGATCAACATATCCCTAGCACTTGACAAGGTACTCACAGGGCCTTTTGGAGGTACGGGTACGCTTAGTCCACCGGAGATCCAAGATTTATTCTTCTTCGTACCCATCGTTCTGGTTGTCCGCTTCTCAACTATCTTCAGGTAATAATTAGCATCCAGGTCGTCACTTTCATCCAGGGTAACTTCGCCGACGGATCTCCTCGGGAAAAATGCCCGAGGCTTCAGGCAACTTACATATGTCCATGGGTTCACACGATATCCGGTTCCATCGATCTTCAACTTTACCCTGAAATCGTCGTGAACGTCGTCAATCCTGAAAGGGCCATACCACAAGTGTGTCGTAATTACGACTCAATCCTGGTTGCACCTGGGGGATGATCAACCAAACTGCATCGCCCCTTTCAAATCCAGACTTCAAACGCTCTGAGAGCTCTATCGATTTCCGGATCTGAGTTTCCGATCTCATGCGTTTTTCTTCTTCTGGAGATCCTGATCACAAGCTCGTGCATAGTCATAGTCGCGCTGGAACTTTCTCTTCCATTCATACGCAGTCCGTTCTGGAAGGCTGGCCGGTTTAGGTCCCAACATGGAGGATACAGTGCCCTGGGCGTCCCAGATAGAATGGTGTATCCAAGCGAGTCGCATCAAAAGATGTGTTCAGGGCGAGCATCAAACGCTCGGCATGGTCATCCCAATCTGACTGATCTGTCTCAGCGACGTATGCCCGCACGCTCCGAATGATTGTCTGAACCGAACGCTCTTGTTGTCCATTGGCCTGAGTCTGGTAACTCAGAGTGGATCTTTGACGACTACCCAGGCGTTCACTGAATCGTGTGAAAACATCGGTCATGAACCTCGGGTCCTAATCGTGGCGGATCAAGGCCGAAGCGCCGAACATCCTGAATACCAGTTCCTCGTACGCTTCAGCTACGTCCTGAGCCGTTGTGGATGACATTGGCTTGCACGTCACGAATCCTGGAAACATGTCTTGGAATAAGACCAAGAAAGTGTTTTCTCGCTCTGACTTTGGTATGTGCGTCACGAAATCCATCGAAGCCACTTCAAATGGTTGCCTTGGGTCAATATTTCTAGCAGATGGGCCGGGGTTGGACGGATGTCCCTGCGCTCGCACAATCAACACACACAGCGTGACATAACGTTCCACGTCTGCCTACATCGCGGGCTAATAAAACTCAGAGCGTAGCTTTTCGTGAGTCCGTTTGATGCCCTGGTGTCCAGCTTGAAAATCCTCATGGACATAATGCAGGATGTCCTCTCTCAGGGTAGTTGGTACTACCAGTCGTAATTCATCCTGTGCATCTCGAGGCCTGCCGCGGCTGGACTGGGCTAGCCGATACAGCACATCTCAGGCATCCAGGACGAACAAGTCTGCGACCTTGGCGACCTTCTGAATCGAGCGAAGTGTGAAACGACGACTTCTCCGTTCAGGAATTCTCTTAGATCGCACAGGTATTCGTCCATTCGTTCCGGTGCACCTTAAACCGTTGTCATCTCTCGCATTGATACTCTAGAGGGTCGAAGGATTCCGATGTTGCCTGCCTCGAGCGCTAGCACGCGTCGCGGCAACAAGGATTTTGGCCGCGTACGCAACGGCGCCGTCATGGCGTCCGGGGCGGAGGTGCATCCAGGAACGTTTGAACGGTTTTCTGCATCCTGGAAGACCATCAACCCTGAATGACTAGCCACTGGGCAAGCTTCCACTGACTTCATCAACTTCTCTTGATCTTGGATATCCGTTGCACAGGTTTACATTCTCCGCCTTCTTGGACACTCCAGGACCTTCCGAGCAGCAATGCCTTGGAGCTCAGATAGTTTGCCGCCTGGTTAAAATATCGCTTGACGTGTGCCGATCTCACCGAATCAAACCTTTTTTCAGGGTTTCACAACTGGTCAATTGCCTCTGCAATTTGGGCTGATTGCAGTTGATCAGTCCTTGTACTTGTTGGATGACAATTGGTGAGTCACCCATTGCGACCAGGTCTCGAACGCCCCTGGCCTGCGCCATGGTTAGACCATTCAAGTGCTCACAGTACTCGGTGTCGTTTACAGTGATGTCCTCGATGATAAAACCCTGTGCATCCAGGATTTTCCATCCAGAGAGTTCCCACAAAATGCATCCACAGCTGCCCTGACGAGTTGAAGTCTTGGCAGCACCATCAAATCTCAACACGGCGCCTTCAAAGATATCCTCCAACATCTCAACGCTAATTATCGGGGTGGTTTCGCGCGCACCTTGGCAGGGGTGAGCTCCTCGGCGACCTTATCCAGATGCTCTCGAGGCGTAATGCCGGCACCATGGATGGTGTCTAGCCCGTCTTCATCTCGTTGGAGTTTCCTGACGTCCATATTCCATTGCGAAAGCAAAACACCCCAGGGCACACACTGTGTTGGATTTCATGTTCCACTTCAGTACTGAATGTATGGTATACACAATGCGGGGGCAGCCCAGAATGAGCATTTTGAACACCTGCAGCACTCTCAACACAGCGATGATCTCCTTTTCCGCGATGTGATATCTCAATTCTGCATCGTGGAGAACCCGCCCAGTCAATCGTACTGGATGGATCAAACCATCATGTTCTTGGCCCAGTACCGCAGAAGCAGTTCACTGGTTTGCATGAGGTATGATAACGAACGACTTGGTCCTCTCAGGATGCCTTAATATCGGGGTCGATACGATCTTGTGCTTCACTTGGTCATCCGATAGTTCATCCAGGGAGACAGCGACCACGGGGTAGCCCTCGACGAACTTGTGGTAGTAGTTCAGGCTGCGCAAGAAAGATTGTAATCCCTTCATTATTGTTGGGAACGGTAAATCCTGAACGCCCTTAGCGATCTTCGACGTTGCCCTGATTCCCTCAGCACTAATCTCCTGAGACAAATACGGAATGGACAACTTCTCGAACTCGCTCTTCGGCAAACTTACTGAGATATTCCAATACCGCAGTCTGTACAACAAGGCGTCTAAATCAGAATACAATGCGTCCCAAGTCGGCGCGCCGTGTGCGATATAGTCAATGTAGGAGCTGCGTCTCAGGACAGGTGACATCTGCGTCGGAGCAGGAATGTTCCTCTTGAACACGGTCATTTGGTCCGCCAGGATCGGCAATATCGAGGGGTACAAACGTTCTCATAACCGGTACATCCTGGAATGCCCCACCCTGGAGGTCCATCATTCTGGGGGTCCAAATTCAGATAATCCAAAACTTCTTGGTCTACTTCTGCCTCCTCTTCTGGCGGCAGACGCTCAAATCCCCACCAGCAATTGTTAACCACTTGCTGGTAAATCAGAGGTGCCATTTTCAGGCCAAACGGCATTCGATTCCAAACGGATATACGAAAGCCGAAATAAGCTTGACCCTCTAAGTCATCCTGATTCCCAAAACACCACTGGACATATCCAGGCTCATGAGCCAGAGCGCCTTCTCAAAACCGACTAACAAGTCATCGATGAGACGTAACGGGTTACTGGACAGATAAATGAAGTTGTTCACATGTCGATTGTTAATACACATCCTGATGTCCACCCCCTCCTTCTTGAGAACAATAACCATTGGAGATGCCCATTGCGATTCTGAATGTCAATCAGATTGATCTCGAGCAACTTCTTAAGGAGTTCAAATACCTTGACTGCAACGTGGGGTTCAATCGACCTTGGGCGCAACGCGATGTACTTGGCATCTCCTACATCGAGATCACATCCCACTCCCCTAGCGGGAGCTGGTGCAGCATTTTCGTCACCCAGGAAAATCTTCCGATGGCGCTTCAGGATCGCACGCATCCTGGATTCATCTTCGGGGGAGGTCTCACCTGGAACTCCCACATCGGCCTGATCGATGTCACATTCTGGGTGCAATTCACTCAATTCTGGCACCATGATCAACTGGTCTCGCAATTGTGCCAGCATCTGGTGTCCTTCTTTATATATTATTAACTATACTCACATGTACCTTGCAGATACCGCAGAACACGCTTGGCCATCACCTCATGCTCCTTCATGAAACAGGTGAGGAATTTCCCAAGCGTTTGCACTGCGTTGGCGTTATTTGGCCGTGAACAGCTCACCAGGTACTACAAAGAACCAACAATGCACTGATAGGCCATGTTCAGGTTGCTATTCACACATACCCTCTCTATCTGGGTTGCTAGGGACAGGGAGATTGCCTTTAGTCTGCAGTCTCGGCATGTGCTTGCTTCTGACCACCTTGAATCATTCAAGAATTCTTCTAATATATCCTCGCTGAGAAATCATCAGCAATTGCCCTAGAATGGACTAAATTCCTATCGAGAGTAAGTGATTCACAATTCCTAGGCCCTTCACTTGAAACGAATTGACTAGTTCAGTCAGCTTCAGCTTAGTGGTCTCCGTAGACGCAGTAATCACAATGCTATCCACGTAGAGAGTAAAAGATCAAAATATGTCCACCCATCCACCCAGCGGTAGTAAATCTCTCCATCCATTTTTGATATCTTAAAGCTACACTGCTTCCAGTATTTGTCAAGTGTAGGTACCACATCCGAGGCGCCTGCTTCAAACCATACAGGCTCCGAAGCAATTTGCACACTCACCCAGTTTCGTCGTCAAAGAACTCTAGCTGCTTCATATAAATTTCTACATCAATGGGTCCAGAGGCGGAACCAACCCAAATAAAATTGAGGGGCTCAGTTCACATTTTTATTGAGTAAAAACTATAACACAACAATATTTATTCTTCATATTAATATACTATGAAAACAGTAAAAGTACTGTAGTAGTGTCCTACATTGCCTGGCTCCAAGTCCAAACCTTCGGCGCTGACCCTCATACAGCGTTCATACTCCATCTCCAGCTTCTCGAGTGGTGTGCAGGACGCTGGTTCTGGGAGGAATCCTGGAGCATCCTGTTCAGGGTGTACCTCCGCCAACGTCTCGCCGCCCTGGGGTTCCTCGAATTCGATAGTCAATTTTGGAGGCATATCCGCAAATGTACAGTCTCGGTCCAGGGTATCACCTTCACCAGGATCATCTTCGTAACTATCTATTTGACTTTCACTGACCTGTGTAGTGACATTCATTATTGTTGTCACCAGGAAGGCCTCTTCCTTCTGCGTACCCCCATTCACCAACTCTCCGCGATTCAGCACCTTGAAACGCGGGGGGGGGTCTTGCAACTGAGCCATCTTGACTTCCGCAGATCCAGGTTGGGGAGTTAGCATGATCCTGGTTGGACATTGGTAGTTTATCTTCGGTACGCACGGGGGCTCTCGTTCTCGCAAATCGTGTTCTCTCCGTTCAGCCCTGAGTCTGTCTTGTTCAGACTGGGCGTGCTCCATGATCAGGGTCTGCCATTCACAGTAAGCTCGTGTTCCAGGGCGGACGAAGCGCCCGGCTTGCGGGAACGATCCATACTGCACAATCCTGGCTAGCGGTGTCCTCATATCGATCCAGACACCATGCTTCGACACGTTCACATCCTTGATCGCACTGGCTAGGACCTGGCCTGACACTCAATCTTGGTCACCCACTTGTCACCTCGTCCAGCCCAAATGACTTCTCGTTCTGGATTCGTATGCTCATACTGAATACGCACGACTGCGTGCTCTCCGGGCATGAGTTTCTGGAGACGTGACAGGCAAGTCCACGCCCTGGGGTACTTTGCCATTTTCATCGTACATCAGGAAAGACTCTTCGTCTGGGAGTTGTACTAAACCTTCTCGAATACAGACTCGTACTGCGCGGAACATGAAATTCATACCAAGTAGTACGTCTAGTCCTTCACCATCCACAATTCCATAATATAGACCACTCTGGATCCCAGAGTAATCTTGACTTCTGTACTCGCCGTGATCTGAGTGAGAATACCCACTAATCCAGACACCTTTACTTGATTTTGTCGATTGAGCTTGAGCTTGAGTTTACGCGCTAAATCCAAGCTGATCATGCTCAATGACGTCACGGTATCCAGGGATATTCGAGTCCTTACGTCGATCACAGCGCCATGAACCGTAGCAAGCCTACGCCTTTCCTTCCCTGGCTGGTGTGTAGTCCACCAACCATAACGTTCTCCATCCCGGAGCCGGAATTCCTCAGGGAACTCTGGGTAAGTGCCATCAGAATGAAGTAATCCAGAAGGGCCTAATCCTGAACTTATGGTGTATTGAAACATAGAAGTCATGCATTGTTGGTTATCTTAGTTCTTGGTTCTCAACTCAGCGCCGACATATACTAAGGCGCAATATCTTGGGGTCTTATTATGCCCGTCGCGTACTGGATCCCCATCCAGCGGGCTTAGTGAATTAACGACCGGTCACTAAGCTCTTCCTTGACAGCCAGGAGTCGATCCAGCATCGGAGTGGTTAAGCCTTTCATAATGCCCTGGCGGGCTAGTCGTGCAATAGACTCTACCATCTCCCAACCTTCGCGGCGGCCGTCATGGAACTTGCCACACTTCTTGCGCGGCAAGGTCTTGCGCAGCTGCGTTTGATGTCCAGTGCGATGACAGTTTTCACAGATCAGGTCGGCCCAGCAGCTCTCAGTACGATGTCCGATTCCATTGCAGTTGTCCCAACGCATGTCCCGGTCAGGATTGTCATACCTTGTGGACGGTGATCCTGTGTGGCTGTTATTCTGACGAACTTTACTCTGGTGTGTCATAGGCACAGGTTTGATCCGTCCTGAGTTCTCCATGACCTTGGGCACATGTTGCGTCAGTTCATCCATGATCATGCCGGGTCCTTGGCCTTCGGTAGACGTCTCGCGAGACTCGACATTTTCTAGGGTCGATGAGCTCTCGGGGACATCGACTTCGAACATCACTTGTCGTTCATCAGATTCAGAATCGTCACCACTCTGAGCGACGTATGCTCGTCCTGGGTACTTGGTTCTGAGTCGCCCCTGACGGAGGTTGTCCGCCTGAAGTCCTTCGTTTTGGTGGACCGGACGCTCTGGCTTTCGTCGTCCCAGTCGTCCTCCTGCTGTTTCAGCACATACTCCAAGTCATCTATACTTATGAATCGCTGACTCTTCAGGATGTTCTTCAGCTGCGAATCCGCCAGCCGATGCGTAAACCGTTGGACGTGCTGTTCGCGACGTCGCTCAGACTTCTTGTAACGAATGTGCGCACGGTCAGCTGCGGCATTTAGACGATACAAAATATCTAGGGGGTCTCCGCCTTGCGTTGCATATGGTGTAGGATTTCTCTGACTCGGTCATCTTGGACTTGCCATACTTCGTCTTGAATTCCTTAGAGAACCTTGTCCAGTCACGACGCACATGCGAGACGATTGTGAACGCCAGTTCCTTTTGGACGAAGATAGCTTCAGGCAAAGCTCGTAAACTTTCATCTTGTCGCTCCATTCGCCCTGGAAGGCCAACGTCTAAAAACGTTCCCACCAACGTTCTCAGAGAGAAGCTATCTCGTCGAAATCGTCCAGAGAACTCGCAGTCACGAATGGTCGGATGGTCACGATGTTGGTGCCGCCGTGGGTGGCTTTCGGGACCACTATGTCGCTAAGCGGCTCACAGAATGAACTGTCCGAGTCATTAGAGCTAGAGTCGCAGTCGTCATTTTCTGGGCACGGGTCTGAGTCGGATGGGTATCCGCCACGACGGGCCTTCCTGGACGCACGCGCCTTGGTTGTAGCTTTCTTGGCCTTCCCCCCGGCGTCATCAAACGACTTGGGCGCGGGGGCCTTCGTCACCTTGGTTCCCACCTCAGTTTTCATCGCTGCGGGTACGGTAGTCGCGGTGCTCGTTCTCTGCTTCACCACGTTCACACTCTGGAGGATAGTCTGGAGTTGTGCAGCCAGGAGAGCGTCCACGCGGCCGACCACGGCCTCCTTGTCGATAGACTCCTCCTTCTTGGTGACGACATTGACTGCACCACGGCTTCTTGTGTCTTGCTGGAAGTTCGCAATTCCCGATTCCGTTTTGATCTGAGACACTGAATCCTGGACAGGGGTTACTGTCGCATGTTGAACCTGGGCGGAGGTTGCGCGAAGGTTGTGCAACCGTCTGGCTTGGCATTTCTGGATACGCTTCGCCTCTTCCCGTTTTCGATCACGTTCAGCTTTCATCTCGCGAACTTGCTGCTGGAGGATCGCTATCTGTATTTTCGTAATCTTCTTGACGTCGTCCACAAAGCGCGCGCTCAACTTCATCCTACATTCGTTGGACCCTGAGACGCTCAGCGAAGTTAGCCTTGGTTTGAAACCGCTGTGCCTTGAATCGTTCTTCAGTCGCTTTTGCCGCGCGAAATCGTTCGGCCTGGACGGCAGCCTCAGCGCGAGTAGCCAGAATCGCTTCATCCGCTCGGTGATTCTGGGAGAGTTCTGACTGGATGCGAGCCAGGGTTTCTTGAATCTGGCGCACCGTATTCTGGCGCACCGTATTCAGTGCGACCTGGGACGCCCCAGACATAGAGGACTGACCTGACCGACTAGGTCGCTCTAAATGTGTTCGACGGCTCGACGCCTTCTTGGATGGCTCCTGGTACCTTTGTGTCGTGGGCGACACATTTCGGAGTCAGAGCCACTGGATGATCTATCGGGACTGTTGCCTTTACGGCGTTGGGATCCACGCGCCTTGAAATGTCTCGACCTACGCTCGGTCAGGATTGCGACCTCACCCGACTCCGACATAACGACATAGTCGGGTCCGGCCATCACTTGCATCGGAGGGATGACAGTTTGGACAACTTGCATGCCCATCTGATTGTCTGCCGGGACGGATCCACTCTTGGCTGTCATCACCGTAGGAGCATACGCTCTGAACGGCATATATCCGTTGCTGGCTGCCCGAGACCACACGGGCGAAGACGATGACTCATCTTGGGACGATTTACGTACCACTGCGCGTTGCTCGATGGACGTTTCCGAAGTGCCGAACAGACTTGGGACAAAGTCCGATCCTGCTCGTAATGACACACTCTGAATGGAGGATATAGTCTCATTCAGGGTGACCACGCTCTGGCTGTTCGTATACGACGAATGGTACGACGGCTGCGAACTCAGCGACGGTGTGGATAGAGACACCGGACAGGGCGGTACATGTAATGACCGCTTGAGGTCCGACTCACTGCTTGGGGATCCTCGCGGGCATCTCAGGCCCCGCAGTTTGGACACCATGAGTCGCAAGACGAACTCTCGACCCAGGTGGCCGGCCTCGTGATCTGTCATGAGTAGACCTCCGTCGGCTTCTTCTGCGTGATAATCCTGGATGGTACGGGTTCCATCCTGGATGTTCACCACCCACTTAGAACGTCACCCCGAATGCAACTTGGCCCCATTTGATGAACACCGTTGATAGAAGGAGTTGGACACCTTCGACTACCGCCCCGACGGCACTTGGTGCGATCTGCGACAACTAGGAGCGGAACCATTCAGGGATCACGTTTCAGAAACCAAAGCCAGCCTCAACCTGTAGCGTCTGGATGAGAGCGACACAGTCTCGCGGTGACAGCATTACTGTCAGGATCACGATTGGAGTGACGTCCTGGGTGGTAGGCAACTCAGAGCGGACAAGTTGTAGATCAGAAATGCACTCTTCATCCAGGGCTGTTGATGTCGTTCGCCCTTCAAGGTGGCGTAACGTCGCGATTATGGCAGTCCACCAAAGCTCGAAATCTCGACCAGTGTTTGGCCAAGTGTATCGCACATGAGTTGGCAATACTCGTTCGCGCAGTACACGCTCCCATCGTCGTACTTGGCCCGCGACGTATGCTTTCGTCTAGGCCTCGTTCATCATGGTCTCTTGTGATCCAAAATCCGCACTCAAAGCTGACATCCTTGATGGTTCATCCTGGATGACAGACACTGGCGTTGGAGACGAAGACGGAGTTGTGCGGGTCGGAGGTGCGGCCATCTCTTCGAGTGCCGCTTATTCCTGCACGGTCGACAACGGTCCTTCTTCCTTGACCGTGGCCGTCTTATCCAGACTCTCCACATCAATGACCGGCTGAGGAGTGTCGGAAACTCGATCATTGGTCGGTGGCTCAACCTTGATGGCGGCCCCCACAGACGCCTGGGCGGGCGCATCCTCGATGGACACACCCTCATCCACGCTCACTGCGCGACTGGTTAAACTTGTCAGAGTTGACAACCCCTCGTGACGCGGACCAACTTTGATGTCAGCATCCTGGGCAGCTTGGGCTCACACCGGACAGCCGGCTCCGGCGACGGTTCTTCTCGACTTGTCGACGACTCCTTCTCTTCTTAGGCGGCCTTCCGCTTCACAGCACCTGCCTTCCGAGCGTCCTCGATGACAGCATCCAGGTCTTTGATCTCTTCGGGCTGAAGATCTTGTACTTGACGCGATTGCGTTCCCCTTGTGTGCTTCCTCTTCCAGACATAACCACTTGGATCAGAAAGTTAGCAGGAACCACACCATTAAACATTTAATATAGACAACTCAGTGAAATCCCTTGACAACCCAATCCGGGCACGCGCACCAGCTGACACGATGTCGATGAAAACGTTTCGTGTAGGAGATGTATAGCGTAGCCAGAATTGGAAAGTCAACCAGGATCCAGGGACCTCCAGAATTTGGACACTCGGGATGACAAGCTACGGTTAAAGTGCAGATGCCAGTTTGTCGATCGCATGAGACCGG
>NBNE01001191.1:3321-13920 GCA_002215365.1 Phytophthora megakarya | reverse complement strand
ACATCACATGTTGACGATTCCCGCAGACCTTGCGTGTCGGTCGATATCTGGACGTCGCGACGAGCTGACCTGTGTGAGTCTTGATCCTGGGTATTTACACCCAGGGCGGCTTCACCCTGGATGACCAGCTCCTGGATCCTTGTAAAACACTCCACACTTGACACTCAACCACATCTGCACTCGGTCGTCCAGGGCGAACTCTCGTCGATTCTGGATGGCCTTCGTCATCGTGGTTGATCCTGGTGATCATTCTTCACACATCGCTTGGCAACACTTCGGAGGCACTTGTTGACACATTCGTAGTCGAGGTTGGTCACTGTAACACCAGGGCGGCTCAAGTCAGGACAGGTGGCTGCCCGAGATACGTTCTTCAGGGCGCTCTTCTCCCTTCCTGAGGTACCTGTCGACAGAGTATCGGCGGCTCGGACTGAGTGGATCATTTCATCCTGGATGGTTTTCAATCCTGGATGGCTATTCACCCTGAATGGATATTTATCCTGGGTGGCCATCTATCCTGGACGACCATTTATCCTGGATAATCACTTCCGAGCCTATGGTCCCTTCCTTGAGCACACGACTGCCAGCTTTTCCTCAATCTGGAATTGCCTCTCTCCATGTCTCACGCAGATGTCAGCTCTGGACTCATTCATCTTAACCAATCAGCACATTATTCCACAACCCCATCTCTCCATCTCTCAAAATTGTAATCCATATCGTCACAGCACCTCCATCTACTTCATGTCGAGCTTCTATTCAGATAAACGATGTCTGGAACACCGAAACCAAGTGCTCCGTTGTAACTTCGCCCGTCCGGGACTCATGGGACGTGTTCGTCTCAATCTAGGGCGAGAACAGGAGCATCAATAACCGATCGGCACAGGTATGGGTAATTGCTGTAGAGTCTAAAATCCACTCGACAGAATCTGACAAATTGGGCTGCGAACCAATGGATGACCTCATGCTGGCCACAGCACAGGTATTCTCCACACGTCCAATCATTCCAATCGGTGCAGGTTGTGGAGGACCGTCTTTTGGTCCTATTGTTTCGCCACCTTCACCTTAGGATTTGTCTCCAGCGCCCTTAGCATGACCCATCTCAGATTCATCTACAGTGCCATGCCTGATATCAAATTGGAATTGTCGACAAACACTCCTGAAGTGGACTTCTTTTCCACAGTAATAACACACTTTCTTGCGTTTACTACCTCCGCCCTTCTTGTCGTTTTTGCCTCCTCCGTTTCCGTATTTGAATCCCCCAGTCGATTTCCAGTTTTATTATTAGACTTCTGCTTCTTAGTAACGTGCATAATCTTGCAGTCCTCGTCTTCTGCATCACGAACGATCTCTTCCATTTCTTTTTCAGACTTCAGTGTGTTCAATAACTGTTGGAGAGTAGGTCGAGAACTAGAAGTCATAGTTCTGGAGAACTGGAGCACAACCGCCCTGTGTGTACCACACCCATGAGAATTACATTCACAGTTAGATTATGGTCAATAACACGACTCAAATTAGCCAACGCACGACCAGTGTCATGAATCTCTTGCAACCAAGAACTCATCGTCTATTCGCGTGCAAGTGGCGTGCAAAACTTCTTCATAACCCACACGTAGTTGGAGAACTCATGTTTTGTGTAATGGCCTTCCAGATCTTCCCACATCTTACATCCTCTCGGCGTCGACCACCTTTGTACCACCCAGCAAGGTGTCTTTACAAAATAGTCCAACACGTCATATTGCTGCTGCACAGTATCTCCTTGTAGAGGGCAGGTTACTGACTCATCAACCAATCCCCCGGAATTGAACCGGTGGAAAGAAGTGTGGTGGATCAGGATCAGCAAAATCGGAGAGAGTGCTGGATCAGGCTGCCACTGTGTTCAGGGCACCGACTAAAGGAGGAGGTACTCCTATGATGCTTCATCAGCTGAACATCCTCACTTTGTGTACCCGTCGGTAGGGCTGGATCTTGCTCCTCCGGTAATTGCAGGAGATTGTTCAAGTGATGAAGATGGAGCGCCTTGGCGAGACGCAATGATTCGATTAGCAGTGCGGAAGTCTTCGCCCTGCTGCGGATTATGGGGATCCG
The DNA here is from genome assembly GCA_002215365.1 of Phytophthora megakarya. NCBI lineage: Eukaryota > Oomycota > Peronosporomycetes > Peronosporales > Peronosporaceae > Phytophthora > Phytophthora megakarya. The sequence goes on along the minus strand of NBNE01001191.1, from coordinate 11,838 downwards.
GGATCTACACGAATACTCGAGTGTAGATCTCCGGTGGCCGGAACTGGATCCGGGCCGTGTTGGGTTTCCTTGGTGTGTTGTCCTTGTGGTCTTGGATGTTCGTGATCGTGGGATCCCTTTGCTTGCTTACAGTCTCCGATGACTGGATCTTGGGTTGTTGTTGAGAGATCGAAAGATCGACGGCCAAGCAGTAAATGTCGTGGATCCGGAGCTTGCACGTATAGAATAAGTCACTAGGTAGTCGGATCTGGCCAATATATTATCCAGTTATCCAACTAACGCTAGATCCTATATTCTAAATACGCGGATCACCTTGTAGGGCCAATGTAATATCCCATCTGAGGTGTCCGCAATACACTAAGTGTGGATCAAAATAAAGAAACCAACCACTTCTGCCCAATGATGCAAATTCGATTCTCCGTTATTTCGAAGTCCTATACCATAGCCTGCCTTACCTCTACAGCGCAGGATCCGCCCACTTTATTACTGCTGAATGGGAGCAGCTTACAACCTCCAATAACTCAATCCGTGGCTGCTTCGGTGTCCTATCCCATGGATACACCGGCGGCATACTTTGGTGGCGGTTCTGTGGTAGATGTACGAACAGGAATGCGAGTTCCCGACTCTAATATGATTCTACAACATCACCCAATGACGACACGTTTGTTGACAGACGTGAACAAGATGTCTCCTAAGATGGAGGACAGATTTAACCTTTGTCGTGCCTAAGTGATGGCTTATGTGATGAAGTGGATCGGAAATTACACGTGAATAAGATTGATTGATTGACGGAACGGCAACAAGGGTATTATCCAGAACGGTGACCATATATCCGGATCTGGTTGATCCGGATCCATGAGGACCGATGGCCGGTGACGAGCGCGGTTTTAAGGAAATACGAATACGAGAGATACGGACATGAAAGCGTAACTGCGGATCCGACATGCGAAAGATTGGATCCGCGAGTGGGGGAAGTTGGTGGATACCTGGAATATTCTATGGGTACGAGAAGCCCGGATCCACAGTGAAGTGTGAAGCCTGGGCCGGATCCTGGACATATTTCGATTAAGGGACCTCCAGCGACTACGGATCGCGACGTGTTGGCGACGATCAAGAAGCTCAAGTGAGGATCCGGATCCGGCGGATACGGCATTGGAGTGTCGACATCAGACGATTACGCGCAGATCCGGAAGGGTAGCACAGTTATACCAGATATTGGTACTGCTGGTACAGCCACAGAAACCGATGCTGGAGTCTCTAGCGTCGACACAGCCATCATCCGACGAGCTCCACTTGCAGGAGCCGTACTTCTCAGCAAATATGCCATTGAAGGACATCCCGACTTTGTTCACATTTGTGTATTCACAGGAACGTATCATAACTTTACAACTCTGAGCTGCCACTAGTGTAGGACCTTAAGAGGTCTGCAACAATGTACACGAAGAACCTTCTAACGCGGTGCTCGCCCCACTTAGCAAATTTGGGATTGCTGGAGCCACCGAAGTGGACTCCATTAAAACCAAAAGGCGCTGTACAAAACTAAACTTAGTGACCAATGAGCGGGTGACTTCATCACCATACATACTACGAATTTCTGAAACTAAGCAGCACAGGTCTCATAGACACTGGTGTTTTAGGAAGTTCGTGTTGCATGCAGGGATGAGGTGTGTGCTGAAAGGTCAAGTTCATCATGGCAGTGCTCATAATTCCTTTTCCTCAATAACTTGTGGCCATTTCACCATACCCCATAGTCGCTCCGCCATTTTGTCGAATCATATCACTACATAATGTATGGTTTGCAGAAAACCGGTCAGAGTTCATTTTAAGCGGGAAAATCTGTAACACTTGCTTATACTCAACGATACATAACGTTTGTTTTGTAATTTTGACTTGAATTTAGTATTGGGAGCTTAATATAGAACTGTTTGGCTACAACGAAAGGGTTAATCAAAACGTCGTCTCATAAAAAAATAATTTTATGAGACGACGTTTTGATCCCACCAAACGATTTCTATTTATCACGAAGTTTTTATCACCATTTGATACACCCAACACCTATGTAATAAACCGTTTTCTGTAGACACGTTGAAATGATAAGATACCTTGTTAACTGAGTTTGTTATTTCAGGGTATTTCAACAAATAATTTTCTCGATCTGCGACTTCATTCTCCAGTTCTCCAGCGGATCACCAACTCAAAGCTAAAATGCCCGTCCGTACCTTGAGTGCAATCTTCGAAGCCCCCGCTGTTGCGCGTGCGACTGTGACGGTAAGCCACACGGCCCCGTCGATGAGCGCGCACGGGTTTGTGAGTACGAGGTGTTGAGGGCACGTCCAGCAGCACAACCCTTCCGTCCGAGCGTCAATCCAATTCAGCCAGTCCAAGTCGTTCAAGTTATCCAAGTCGTACAAGTCATTCAACCGGATCAAGTTGTGAAAGTTGGCCACGTTGGGACGCAGTATTCTGTCTAAGCCGTTCAAGAAACTCTCCAATTTTCGGCTCCTGTCAATCGCCGAGCTAGCGTCGTCTCTCGGCTATTCGCTTACGAGAACGACCCGAAGTCCATCAGACTGCACGCTGAGGCCAAGCTTCGCCGAGCTGCGGCAGCGGCCAAGTCAAGTCGGTAAATTTACTTTAACATGTACTTATTTAATTCATGAAGCAATATTTTCTTCTTCAACATCTTAACCCCTTAGTTCCCAGACCCAATTAATGAGGATGTATTTTTATCCCGTCCCATATTTGAATATATAATGTTGGCATTGTGCGTTGCCAGTGCACGCCAACGAACGAGTCGTCGTCACGGACTCACACGATGTTGACTCTGGTGGCTCCGACGGCGGACGATGGCAGCACGGGGGGCACGTTCCTAGACAGGATATGACTGGCCCAGTGCTCGGTTGAAACTACAGGTATAGTGAAACCAAGTCCAGTGGGAAATGGCGGTAACTTATCTGATGAGCTGGCAACTAGGATTACAAGAAAGAGAGTACGAGAGGAGGACAGGTAGGTAGAGATAGCTAAAGACTTAATCTCACTTCGGCATTTGCCCTCTCCAACGAAAGGTCAAGATCTACAGGTTGACAGCCAGAAGCTCAAGCACTACGGCCGACATGACCAAGTCCCAGAAGAAGGTCAAGATCTACAGGTTAACAGCCGCAAGAAGCTCAAGCACTACGGCCGACATGACCACGTCCCAGAAGAAGGTCGTAGTCATCCTGCGAAGCGACAACTACTTCCACTGGGAATTCGCCATGCAAATGACGCTGGCGAGGAAGGGGCTGCTGGCGCACGTGCAAGTGGTGAAGGACCCGGCCGAGATGACCGAGGCCTGGCTGCTGAACAACATGAAGGCGCTCGGCTTGATTGCACAAGGTGTGTCGGTGGAGCATCACACGAAGATCCGGTCGGTGACCTCGGCCACGCAGGCCTGGAACACGCTGCTCGAGTTCTACAACCAGACCACGATGGATAATCGTGTAACGATGACTCGTCGGCTCCACGAATTCAAGACGGAAGATGGATCAACGATGGCCCGGCACTTGGACAAATTCGACGAGCTGATCGTTGGACTGCAAACATTTGGTGAGCCACGGGATGACACCCGACAACTCGTTATCCTGTTGAGTAGTCTGCCGACGGAGTTTGAGTTGATCGCATCGATTGTGGAGAACAGCTAGGACGTTACTTTGATCGAAGTGAAGGGGAAGTTGCTCAAAGAATACGAGTGGCAGCAGAAGAAGGAGACTTCTGAGCGTGCTCAAAATACCACATAGTTTGGTGGTAACAGCAAAAGCGGAAAGTTCGGCAAGAGTAACAACGGACGAAGAATCGTTGGGTCCAGGGCAAGTGCTCCAACTGTGGCCAAGCTGGTCACATGAAGCGGGACTGTCCAGAAAAGGTCAACGGTGACGTCAATGATGGCTCAGTCTTCGTGGTTGGGGAAGATCAATCTGCGGGATGGCTGGTCGACAGCGGTGCGACGGCGCACATGACGCCACACCACGACGACTTGTTCGAGTACTCGGCGATGTCCAAAGACATATATGTGACAATCGCTGATGGAAAAAAGATTCGTGTAGCTGGGACGGGGTCGGGGCGCTTGACGGGCATTGACGGCAAGAGTATTCGAATGGTGGAGGTACTCTACATACCCGGTCTCGACCGACGACTGCTATCGGTCGGGAAGTTGGCAGAGCGAGGTTTGAGCGTGGAGTTCCAGCGCAACTCGTGTGTTATTTGAGACAAGTCGAAGACAGTTACTTCGGGGAAGAAGATCGGTAAAGCGTGCGTGTTAGACTGTCAACAAAATGTGGGGTACTACACCGAATCCTCGGGGTCGATAGCGAGTGGGAGCTTTGGCATGCTCACATGGTCCATCTCAACGATGACTCGCTGACGAAGACTCGTCAAGCTACAACTGGCCTACTGAAGACCCAGCCGATTATCATAACGTTGTATGGTGGATGCATGAAGGGAAACAGACGGTCACTCACTTCCCATCGCGTTCGCTTACAACGACGACTCGTCCACTGTAGCTAGTTCACACAGAAGTGATGATCCCAATGAAGACAAAGGGCTAAATATGTACTCGTCTTCGTGGACATTTCTCGCGGTACGTCGTGGCATACTTCCTGAAGAAGAGCGAGGTTGACAAGAAGTTCAAGACGTACCTGCCCATGTACGAAAACCTTTGAGGGGAGCGGATCAAATGTCTGCGCTCGGACAACGGCTTGGAGTTTGTGAACAAGTTGATGGACAAGATCTGCCAGCAGTACGGCATCATACATCAGAAGACTATTCCAAACAGTCCGCAGCAGAACGGAGTAGCCGAGCGCATGAATCGAACGATCATGGAGAAGGCGCGGAGCATGCTACATTACAAAGGTGTAACAACACTTTGGTGGGCCGAGGCAGTTAGCACTGCAGTGTACTTGATCAATTGGACCTCAACTAGCACTCGTCCAACGACGACTCCGTACGAGTCATCGTTTAAGGTGAAACCTCGGTTGGATCACCTTCGTGTATTTGAATCCATCGGGTATGCACATATTGACAAAGCTATGCGCACTAAGCTGGAAGCAAAAAGCTTTAAGTGCATGTTCCTCGGGTATGCTGAAGTTTCAAAGGGATATCGAGTTTACGATTTGGAGTCGAACAAGGTGAAGGTATCTAGATCTGTGAAGTTGGATGAGCGGTTGGTGAATGGAAAAATATGAGATGACGTCTACCGACGACTCGGAAATTATCCATGTGACGAAAACCACCGAGGGCTCGGCACTACCAGAGTTGCCACAACAACCAGCTGATGATGAACCAATGAAGTCAGTTGAAGAGTCAGCTGAAGACACTGAAATGGACAATGTGGAGTCTGAGGTGTTGTGGGCCTAGGGCTCACTAGTTAGCTTACACGTGTGCGCACGTGTAGGAGTTCCTAGGTTGTATAGCATACACACGATGCGTGTGTACGGTAAGACAAGATAGGAGCAAGATAGCGTAAAATGAGAACTGTATTGTTTGTTTAAAGGGTTTCCCAAATATCTAAGGGACTGTCAGCGAGTGGCTGACAGTGATCCGCATCGCTGATTGGTAGAGGTGTGGCGCACTCTACCAATAGGATCTCTTTAAATGCAATCTTGACGTGTTCACATACCAAGATAGGAAACCTCTAATTCTACCCGGTTAACGTTGCGGTTAGAGTTTCGTGTAACCCCGTTACCCCCCCCCCGTTAAGATTTGACGTGCCGGTCACATCACGTCAAGCCTCCGAGAGAACTCCGCGATCATTTCGCAATGAGCGCCTATCTGCGAACACCAGCGTCTTCGCCAGTGTCCGCGTCGACCTCAGTATCGACGCCTGCGGCTGATCCCGCGTCCGCACCGACCTCCGCGTCGGTGCCTGCTTCCGCGCCTGTGTCGGCGGCAACGCCGACACCCTTAAGTGGTACGACAGAACAGAGAACTTCTCTGTCGACAAGTACTTCGAGCTCCAAGAGAAGAAGCTCGAGCTCGAGGCGAAGCAGTGCGCTGGGGCCGCGAAGACAGCCAGTTCAAAGACTGTCTTCGATGGTTCGTCGGTCCTCTCAACCGACGGTAGTATCCCCGTGGACTACGAAGAGGGAGAGCTCGAAGACGAGGGTACCTCGTCTTCCCAGTCATGTGACTCCAAGCATGCGGTTGGGACTCGTGAAGAAGATTCGGACGCTTCATCGTCGAAGCGTCCGCAAGGTGTTAGTGATGCAGTGCCTTCCACACTGGAAGCACTTCCCATCACCTCGGATCCACCTGTTGTTCCGTCGGAGCAACGTGATGCCCCGCGCACTGACGACCCTGTGCGCGAGCCTTGAATGCCGTCTGAGAGTGTTATCACAGCACGGTACGGGTGCACGGTTCCTCCGAACGTGATACCGTTGTACGTCGACAATCGAATTGTCGACGATGCTGAAGCTGCCTCAAAGCACTTTGAGCCGATGATGAATCAAAGGCGAGACTATTATATCTCGCTTTTTTATGAGCTCCGGTACTGGAGCTCGAAGAAGACTTCGGGGCGAAGCAGAGTGCCCTAGTGGCAGGCATCCTGTCAAAGCTGGAATCAGTTTGTTGAAAACTTCAACAAAGACTCGACAGCTTATCGCGAGCGAATCGCGTCAGCTCGTGGGCGCTTCATGAGGTACTCCGTTACCTCCGTCGTCCAACGCGTTCACGAAGGTTCCGTGAACGCGAACATTCCTTGTGCAGTGCCAGTGGGCATCAATTGTCCGCACTGCCCTCCTGGTGCTCCCCGCATCAGCGAGAGAGACCTCACCGGGTACACGACTAACCGTGTACCTGCAAACGTTAAGGAGCTACGTGCTAAGCTCGCTTGCACGCGTCAGCATCCTCGTGTTGTGCCTGAGCACAACACCCCGCAGTGTTACGCCTCCAGTCCGTGGTGGGCTTCGTACGCCTTCACCATTTCCGGAACGTCCGTCATCAGGACGTTTCGGGGAAACCACGTATCTCGAAGGAGACCCGATTGTCTCCAACGAATACGAAAACGAACCGGACCTCGGTTTGTCTTCGGACTGGTATGGTCAACAATCCGATTCACCTCGTGGTGGATCGTGTCGCGGACAGCGTTATGCTTCTGTCGGCGGTGCCGGACGCTCATCATATGGTCGACCCTGGGTTGACCATGGTCTTCAGGCGCTCCACGCTCGCGTGGAGGCTCTTGAGCGCGTTCAGACTTTTCAGATCGCTGAGCTGAAGCAGCAGCTGAACCGCAGAAGGCTTACGTGGCCGAAGCCGCTCAGACCACCTCAAACATCCGTGTTGAGGAGTTGGAACAAGTTCGCCTTCTTCGGGAGAAGGTGAAGAGGCTTGGGGAGAAGCTGAGGACGCGCCGCGCGTCGTCGTCGGCGAGTCATCACGACTAGATGACTCGGGCTGCACGTAGGGCTTCAATCGCCCAACGTAGAACGTTGGGTGGAGTCTCATGTCGGAAGGTAGTTCCAACGTGTATACACTGCCGTGCCGTTCTGCCACCGTGAACGGTCCGATGAAGCGCGGAGCAAGCTTTCTTGCTCCGAATCCGGGAAAGGTGTGTGTAACCAGGTTTTGTGTAGATAACAAAACCAATGAATCAATTTTGAATCCATTTGTGTTCCCCTGCCCACATCGTCTGCGTTCTGCTTCTGCCTATCCGCAGAAGCTGCAATTACATCTTGTACGAATAGAAGACTGTTTGTCGTTCCTGGACAAAGTTTATTGCTTGAGAGCTGAACCTCGGGTCCAGCTCGTTGACCTTGTCCGCATCTGTGCCCTGCACAGACCCGCCACTTGTGTTTGCATCAGTCCCAGACTGTGCGTGGCCCATTGTGGTGTCGGTGCCCGGCACTGACACCTCGTGTGTGATCGCAGCAGGTCCAGCATGTGCGTGAAGCTTCTCAGTATCGATGCCCGGCATCGATACATCACTTGCGCGTGCAACAGGCCCGGTCTGTGCGTGAGGCTTTGAGGTTTCTGTGCCCCGCACAGACACGTTGTCCTTGGATGAAGCAGGTGTCGCCTGCTCGTGGTTCTTCACAGTGTCATTGCCCGGCACTGACACGTCGTCTTGTCGTGTGCGAGCTCTCGCACGTGTCGTCGCAGCTGATAGATCCGTATCAGCTGTCTTCTGCGGTTGTTCAGACGCAACCGTAGATCCTCCCCTACTTAAGGAGGAAGCCACCGCCCCGAGCGTGCTCGGAAGGCGTGGATGCCGCATGGCGTTCACGAAGAACGGTGTATGCCCAGTCGAGGCATGCACCGCGTTGTTGATGGCGAACTCGGCCATCGGCAAGTAGTCGCTCCAGTTGAGGAACGACGGAGCGTAGCTCTTCAGCAAGTCCCCGAGCACGCGGTTCACGCGCTCGGTTTGCCCGTCCGTCTGCGGATGATCCGCAGTCGACAATGAGAACTGCGTTCCAAGAAGTGTGAACACTTCTTGCCAGAAACGCGCCGTGAAGCGCGGATCGCGGTCCGACACAAAGTCGTTGG
>NBNE01001190.1:0-13921 GCA_002215365.1 Phytophthora megakarya | reverse complement strand
TTAACCTTTTTAATCCGAATTTAACCGAAACCTCAAGTGTTATTTTCGTACATATTCCCCGAAAAAAACGCGATAAATGGAGGTTGTGGCACCCGTTCGGCCGTCACACTCCATCTCTGTGCGTTCATTTCCCAGGTATATACATCCGCATATCACTGTTTAACTGTTTTCTTGCAGGACTACGCACTGCTCGAGTTCTTGGGCGAAGGCGCGACTGCACAAGTTTATTTAGCCGAGCATGAGGCTTCGGGGGCTCACGTGGCCATTAAGGTGATCGATAAGCTGCTGGTTCAACGCGCACAGTTGGAGAGCAAAATTCGACAGGAGATGGTGCTCCATGCTGAGCTTCACCACCCGCACGTGCTGCGTGTGGAAAGTGTTTTCGAGGACGCTCGCAATTATTACATGGTGCTGGAATACTGTGCACGGAGGTCGCTTTCGACCGTTGTGAAGACGTTTCCAGGGCGGAAGATGGATGAGAGAATGGTGAAACAGATATTCCGTCAAGTGGTAGCGGGTGTAGTATATTTACATGCAAGTGACGTGATCCACAGGGATCTCAAACTCGCCAATTTGCTGCTGAATACCAACGGGGAAGTCAAGATCTCGGACTTTGGACTGGCTGCGAGACTCGGGTGAGAATTTTAAGCTAAGGAGGGTGAGAGGTTCATGCTGAATGTTGGGCCGTTGTACTTGTAGGGACGTTCACGTGACCATATGTGGTACGCCCAACTTTATTGCACCGGAAGTATTGACGGCGGAGAATGAGCCGTATGATGAAGCGGTAGATGTGTGGTCATTAGGATGTATTTTGTACTGTTTGTTGCTGGGGAAAGCACCATTCGAAGGACGCAAAGTTAGTGATACACTGGAAAATGTGGTGAATGCAGGACAGAACTCGCTAAAATTCCCCGAAGGATTTTCTTCGTCTGCCAGCGACTTGATCAAACGCTTGCTTACATCAGTACGTAGTTTCAACTTTGGAGACCGCTATTGACTTTTACTAATGATGCTCTCTTGTGCCGATTTTGTTTGTCTCCTGCAGGATCCTCACACTCGTCCATCTGCTCAGCAAATTCTGGTACACCCTTGGCTACGTGAACAAACTCAAAATCAAGCATTTCCTTCCAGAGGCAGACGTAGGTCTTTGCCAGCAGCCCAGCAACCTGTGCCTCCTCACCCTCGCTCGTCATCGCAATCGCCTGAAAAGTTACGCGAAACTCGTCGAGTTGCAGGGATTCGATCGATGAAAAAGGAAGAGTTTTCGATCCCTTCATCTCAGTCATCTATCTCAGCACAAACGACTATACCCAGACGTCGACGCACACTCGGAGCCAGTCGTTGGCATTTTAAGCAGCTGGTTGAAACTTCTGTGAATCGAATGGGCTCCTCTAAACGTCATTCACTACCGATCGACAGTATGAGCCATGACGAGCTATCACTATCAACGATATTCAATGGTCACAATGAACGGGAAGAAGAAAACGAAATGAAGGTGTTTGACCAAGCTGGCGGTGAATCACTTCTTGAAGTCTCTAGAAAACAAGGGCCAGTCGTATCAGTCATTATGCATCTGGAACCGCAAGACGTGTCGTGCTTCGGGTTTACAGACCAAAGTGACAAGTCCACTGATGCCAAGGTGCAGCAGTTGCAGTGGAGCTGCAAAGAACAAGCCGAAGTTGGTAAACCACCGATGTTTGAGTTGAAAATATCAAACGGGTGGACAGCTTGCTATGATCCAGCTAACGGAGTGCTTACAGGCACAACACCACAAGGTGCTCCACTGCGATATGAAATCCCAAGCGTGAATGGAACCAGAAATGGTTCAAACTCGGCGTCTAGTTCATCTCGGATAACTTCTGCATGGTTCATACAGCGAACATATTTGCCACCGATGGTTCGGCTTTGTCAGTGCCTCGCATTGCGAACCATGCAGCTGCGTCATATTGCCCTGCGTGGTCAAGCCAGTAAGCTCCCGTTCATTCATTACGACACACTCCCCGAGTCGTTGATAAAATCATTCCGAGACCGATCGAGTTTGCTCGCTGTTCCTGTGCTGACACCATCATTTCTGAAAGCCGTTACCAGTGAAGGTTTGGACAAAGAAACATGTCCTGGACACTCGACTCAACATCAGGGAGGAGTTGAGATCAGCGGCGTCGGACGAGGTCGTATTGATGCAACTGGGAACTTGCAAGTTGTGTATTTGGATGGATCACAACTCACTCTGGAGGCAAGCGGGTTACGGCTACGGTTCCGACCATCTTGGGTGGATAGCTGCAATGGTGACTACACCGTCAAAGATGATGTGTTTGAATTGCTCACAACCAGCAGTATGTCATCATTCCTACCCTCCGCGGTCAAGCAGAAGTTGGAAAGTATTCCCGAATTCATCCGAAGTCTAAAGGCAGCACCTAATCCAATTATGGCCAACAGTTGCTGAAAAACGACCAAGCAAAGCGGTTGACAGCATCTTGCCATCTCTGCGGATAGAGCTCTATGGAAAGCTCGAGTGAAGTTCACGAGGACACACGTCGCGGCAATGATGAGGAACTTCAATCCAGCAACACCACTGAAGACCTTCTGTCGTCGACGCAGGAGCAGCTAGCGGAGCTGCAGTTATTAACTCGCACCGATGTGCAGTCATCTGCTTTACCTCCAGATACAAATTTGATTGTTGGTGACGGTGACGGTCAACTAAACGAATCTGGATCGCTCGGCAGACCTCGGGCTGGAACAGGAGGACTGAGCAGATTTAGCACCATTCTAGCAGCATCCAGGAAAATAGGGACACCTTCTGTCACTTCCGATGATGACATCCCATCGGAAAAAGGAGTGCAAGTAGTGCCATTAAATCACGACGACATCACACTTGAGGTACCAGCGGTACCGACAAGTCCAAAAATGTCCGCAAATTGCCTTCCTTCGCTAAGTGAAGGAGTCGAAGGTGAAGAAGACGCAGGTAATGATAAAATTCCAGAAACAGGCTCCAAAGGTACCAGCACATCTTTCGTGGCTAAACTATCAAGCTCGAATATGGAAGTGGTTCCTGAACGACAAGACGAAGATCAAGAATCAGACGATTTTGAATTTGGAGAGATGCTTGAGTACCTTTCACGGGGAAAACTTGACCTTTTGACCCTCACACCGGACGATCTTACAGCGCGCAAGATGAAACGCGTTCATGCGGCACTTCATAACACTTCAACATCGACCCCAAAGATGCCCTTTGTGCGAACTCTCGTGTCTGTGGACATGCTGCAATTGCTGATAAAACGAATTGGCGCGCCTGCAGTTCGTGATGCAGTCAGTCGAGCAATGCATCAAGTTAGTGAAAGGGAAGAAGCAACGTCTGGAGCGGAGCCGATGGATTTTTTAACGAGTTGCAACATTTCTTCCGTTGTGCTCGAAGCGCGTCAACTGGTAACAACAGAGACCAATACGGTCTCACCTCAGCTTTCTCGCCGGACCAGTGCAGCTAGCAACAAACACAACGTGCTTCAAGCATCACGCACACCTTCTAGGTCTAGGAGCTCGCCAACCACCTCGGTATCATCGTCTCCTCAGTGTGGAACTCCTCGAAGCCCCGCAGCCGACCGTCGCAGCATTTTGGCCAAAGACGGAGTCCATGTGCTGATGCAGGAGAAGATGTCGGCATTCGACCATCGAGGTCAAGTCAACATATTGCCTGGATTTCGAGTACGAGGCGCCAGTCCAACTCTCACAGATTCCGCAGCCAAGAGACGTCAGCGAGGTTTGCAATACGCCAACGATCACATCTCACATCGCACAGTGCACATGTAAGATTGTGGCAATATCTCCCAAACTCTCTTCTTATATGCAGTTCCGCATGAGGTCTGGTTATGGCTTGCCGATCAAGTTACCTGGAATTCATTCAGCTGTTTAAAAGAACTTCTGATCCTCCATTTTCATTGCCACTATGTCATCCTGTCATTCGCACACTTCACCGTGTGTTTTTCGTAACATTTTTACATGTATCGTAATTTCTACCAATCCACAAAAAGCATATCTCCTAATCCGCGCAAACAAGTTTGTTGCAACCTTAGGATATCTGCCGCTTCCATTTTGCCACGTACCGGTAGTTCAAGATCATTCGCTACGCGTGGCCATGGTGCACATTATCAACGGAGAGATTGTGGCGGACGACGACCCGCGGGTGCGCGCGCGTCAGCAGCCACAACAGACTCAGCCGCACAGACGCTTCGGGTCGGTACACGACGGGGTCTCCAACACAGGCGCAGCGCCAACGGGGCCGCCTCCCGCTCCAGCGTCGCCATTCCAGGGATTAGCTCGACAAGTGGGGTTGGAAGGCACAGTAACCATCCCGGCTGTGCTGGGACTGCCGGCCAGACCCGTGCAGAAGGTCCACTTGGCAGTGGCCGCACTGCTCACGGCTTTCTTTGGCTGGAGAGCGCTGGTGTTCCTGGCCTTCGCCTACTTTCTGTCGACACAGCAGCCTCCAGCTCCGAGACAAACATGAAGACGAGAGAACGAGAACATTCGTGATTTCTAATATACGACGTTTATGAAGACAGTTCAATTGTAGCTTGTAGGGTGGTGACCAGACGACAGGAAGGGGTGCTCCAGCACTTGCTCCAGCGTCAGACGTTTGCGTGGATCAATGGGGAGCAATTTCTCCATTAGATCCCAGGCCACTTCGGACAGTTTGCTAGGGAATATCCGACGCAGTTTGCGCACTCCACCCCCGTGACTCAACACCCGGAACTGGCGGTCGTCACAAGTTGGCTTCTCGATGAGTGGGGCGCCGGCCAACATGATGGCGAGCAACACACCAAGCGACCACATGTCGGCTTGCAATGGGTCGTACCGCTCCTTCGCTGCGTAGACTTCTGGAGCCATGTACCAGGCCTTGCCCACACGTCCAGGAGCTTGCAACTTGCCGTGCTTTACTGCTAAGCCAAAGTCACAGACATGGCAAAGGCCTTCGCCATCCAGTAGCACATTTTCCAGTGAAATGTCACGATGTGCTAAGCCGTTTTGCTTCAAGCACAATAGCCCGCACACGACATCATGAAGGAATCGACGAGCAGTGGCTTCTGGCAGTCGCCCGTCAAATGGACTATGTCGCACGACGTCGAACAGATCGCCACCCGAGCAGAATGGGAAGATGAGGTACAGATTGCCCCCACACTGCACTTCTTCCTCCAGTAGCAATAAATTGGAGGTTTGGGCACCTACGAGGCGACGGTGCACCGATCGTTCTTGTTGCAAACTCTCGACCACTCGGATATGCTTCCCGACCGTCACTTGAGCGCGAGCACAACGGAGGTCCACCCGTTTGACCGCGAATTGGCGACCGGAGGTGGAATCGAGACACAGTAGAACTTCTCCGAAAAGTGCCGGTGCCAAGGTCTCCATCACGTTGAAGTCGGTCAGTCGTTGCGGTGGTGAGCGGATGACCACATGAGAGATCAGCCTGGGTGAAGCTTCTGAGGGTTGAGGAGACCGTAGAGCTTGCTTGCTGCCTTTGGTTGGTGTTGTAGCGCTACCGGAGCGCGACCGCGGCGATGAAAAGGGTGAGAAAGTAGCAGTGAGCATTGCGTCCATGTATGTGCGAAGCAGCCCCATGGTGTGCAAATGTAAGTTGATGAGGTGTGCTGGAGGTGCGCAATTGGGAAATGAGGGCGGTCGATGGGTGGCGAAGTGCCTGGAGCTGCGAAGTCCAGATAGCGTCGCTTCTCGGGGTGGCACTGCCGTTTCCAGCTAGGTTTGAGAAGTGGTTGTCATCGCCTCGGCGACACTAAAATGGAGTGTGTCCCTGCAAAATCTATGGAAATGTCGATCTGTTAATGACGCCTGCATCAGCAACTGGAAATCAGCGGTATGGCCTTCTCTGAAAGACCATGGAAGCGCACGCGAGTGGACTGCTCTTTCAAGCAAGCATAGGAGATTGGAGGCCCTCGGTGAAACTCCGACGTTATCGCAATCGCATTCTCCGCTCGAAGCAGTAACGCTGCGTGCGCTGGGCTTCCAGTCGCTCAGTACTTGTGGCCAATATACACTTGTTCTTGAGGCCAAGCTGACAGCTCGATGATTCGAAACTGAAGTTGAAGTGGTAGGAAAGTCGAACTCATGAGGCTTTCCACTTGTCGGCCTCAGTCAAGGCCTGAGCTCCAAGTGCAAATAGACAAATACACGTAACAATAGTTATGTGTCATTTATAGCTGCGATGGAGCACGAGACCTCGAGGATGTCGAGGCATTAGGTGATTCAATGCGATGATGGCAGGCTTCCTATTAAAGGGCTGGTAGTCTGCCAGTTTCGAGGAGACAACAGCCAGGCCACTCGCTCTGGAAGAATGCGCTCGTCGCTAATCTTCACGGCACTGCTCGCGATCTCCACGTGGTTCGTGCAGGGTAAGCCGCTGCAGCGCTTGCTGTCTCGTAGCGCTGCTAATTGCGTCGTTGTCAACAGTTGAAGGAGCCGCATGCGCTGCGATCTGTTACACGGCCGAGTTGACGGGGTTCGGTCCGGGTGGAACTCCAGGCTGCACGTGCAGTGGCTCGCAGCAGGGTGCGCGCACAGGAGCAGGAGAATGCAACTGCGGCCAATGCTACGACAAGACTCAGGGTGTCGTCTACGGCTACGCTCTTAATGCTGATGGCACATGCACATATGGGACGGACTGCGGGAACTGCGACTTCTCGAGTTCATCTGCGAGCTCCTCGACGGCCAAACCCACGCAGACATTGACCAATACGCCAACCAGTACGCCGATCACTACGTCATCGTCAACCCCCACTCCAACTCAAACGACTACAACATCGCCCGTGTCGACCACATCCGCACCTTCGTCCACAGGTAGGACAAGAGAGACAAAGTTGCAATGGCTCTGCTCGAATTTTCTAGTGCTAAGTTAGCAGCTAACTGGTGCTGGGTTGCGTGTTAAATGCTTACAGCTGTGCACTCGTCGTCAAGCTCAACTTCATCCATTGACTCGGCCAGCGCTTCCAGCCGTGCATCGACAGACAGCAGCAACTCAAGCTCAAAAGACAATGTGGGCAACTCCACTAGTAGTCAGGCAGACAGCGAAGGTGAGATGCGGATCTGTCCCGCGACTGAAGACCTGTCTAACAATATTCTACACATGTACAGCTCAAGGCAAAGTCGTGAGCACATGGCAGATTGTGTTGGCAATTTGCTGCCTTGCACTGATCTTTTTAGTTGCTGTAGTGTCGGTATGCGCGTGCTACTGCAAAGCTCGCAGCCGTCTGTATGAACACGAAGATAACCACACCAGCTACTACAACCAACACCTGACGTTCCAGCCTTGGACGGCAAATAATGTGCCTGTAGCTACGAAATCTGTAAACATTGTATAAGCATTTTATTCTGCTCCGTCGAAGTGTTCATGCCCTGCAACGTTACGCAACTGATGTCGTTTGTTAAACTCATGCGTGTCTGCTTCAACGCAGTTGAAATGAATTCCAGTGTTGACAATTGGCTTGAGTTACTTAAGTAATGGTTATACGTACTAGTACATTTGTCTACTTTGTTCTAGTTTCTATTCTTCTTGTCTTACAAATGGATGGCGATGGAGGGCGGCCACCCCAATAAATACACGCTATTTCCCACATCCAGCGTCCTGCGGCCTCCGAATGCATGGGCAGGATCAGCCGACAGGCTGTTGCGGTGTGGCCGATTGAAAGCGGCCACGAACTCGGCAAGCTCACGTAAACGGCGACCTAGCCACCTTCAGGCGGCGTTGGCGTAACGCTTGGCCTGCGCTCGCTTGGACGCGGAGCCGCGGTTCACTGCCATCACGCGCTTGTTGCGGCGACGGGAGAAGAAGCGGTGGATCTTGTGGAACAGCAGCCGACAGCCGCTGCGCTCGATGCCATCCGACTCGGGGCGTGTCGAGTACATGGACGACGACGGAGCCGATGAGATGGACGCTGTGGGCTGCGGAGTCTGTTTGGACGGAGAAGCGACACGTGTCTGCTGGGTCTTGGGCGCCACAACACGTTGCGAGGTGGTAATGGCGCTGGAACGGAGCAGGAACGGATGGGCCATCACCTCGCCCATGGAGATACGCTGTTCCGGGTCGACTTCGAGCATGTCGGCAATGAGGTCGATTGCAGCCGTTGGCAGCTCGTTCGTGAGACCCCAGCGGTCGATGAGTTTCCGCACGCCCTTGTTAGTGATGAGTCGGAATCTCGCATCCGACGACGACGCCGTCTCCACAGGTGGAGCGCCGATGAGCATGATGAACAGCATAACGCCGAGCGACCAGACGTCGACTTTGGTTGCGTCATATTGCACGCCTGCGAGCACTTCAGGCGCCATGTAGAAGAGTTTGCCCACGGTCTCTCGACTGGGCTTGGCCGTGGATGCAGCGAGACCAAAGTCGCACACTTGGCACTGGTCGTCGTCCGTCACCAAGACGTTCTCCAGCGATAAGTCACGATGTGCGAAGCCGTTGGCGTGGAGGAACTGCACGCCACTGGCGATCTGCCGCATATACTTGGTGATGATGGGCAGCGGCAGCTTGCCGTCCTGGGCGGAGCTTACGAGTTCGTACAACTCGCCACGTGCGCAGAAGTCGGACACGAGGTACAAGTAGCCGTCGAACTCGATCTCATCGCGCAGCTTCAGCACGTTGCGGTGGCCACCCACTCGATTGAGCTGATGGTACAGCGCGCGCTCGAGCGCCACGTTCTCGCGCACCTTCTTGTTGCTGGCGAGCGTCAGCTGCGCGTTGGCGGCGCTCTGTAGTACGCGCTTGACGGCCACGAGGTCGCCCGTGGGCTTGTGCTGACACAGCAGCACGTCACCGAAGAGCGCGGGCGCCAGCCGCCGCTGGATCACGTAGTCGTCCAGCTTGGCTGCCATCATGTTGAGCGGAGATCTCTGAACGAGCAGGCAAATGAGTGAATGAGCGGGCGCTGAATTGCCGCGTTGGATGGGTACGGCCGTTGTACACCGGGAAACGGCAGTTCGCATAAATCTCGATCATCCACGTCAAACGGACGATGAGAGTCAGTCGACTATAGTGAACACAAGTGAAAACTGGCAGAGGGCCTTGGATCGGGAAAGAGAACAACTAGCAAGTGCACCTGCATTTCCAGGAATTCAAAACTCAGGAGATGGCTGGACATCCGAGCTCTACCGCGGTGCTATTGGCTATTTGCTTTTCATAAGGCGATAGACGTACGTCGAGAGCATTACTGGCATGACGTAGCGGCCGAATAAGGCTGAACTTGCTCTTTTCATCGTCAGGATGCGAAACGGAATCGAGATCCGCGAACAGTTTGAGCCGTTGCTTCAAAAACAACCTTCGACACCAAAATTCTCCTTGTTCTGCTGCGAAAATTGGGCTCAAGCCCGGGGTCCACGCTGAGTTGGTTGCAGGCTAATCGGCAAATTCCGCGAACGCGAAATTGAAGGTGAAATTTAGCTTGAGACTTTCGCCTTTTGCGGTATACTGAGACCAAGAGTCTGCCTTTCCCTGAGATTTGAAACATTTGCTGCCGTTGTTTGCTGTGCGACTGGAGACGGTGCTAACAGCGACACTCGAGTTTGTTGCGTTGTGAATGGCTCTGTAAACTGCATTTGCCACGGGGCTGGTACTATCAGAAACTTGGCTCGCGCATAGGCTGTAAGGCCCGTGAACGTACCAACACCGCGTCAATCAAGTGTTGATGCCAAGCGCAATCGAATGCACAACAAGTTGCCTTTGAGCAGATCGCTGCTATGCATTCACGTGAGACGCTCGCATGGAGCTTCGCATGGATCCATCGCTTCAATCGAGCACCAGCGTCCGGTTGCGCGGAGCCGTGTCAAGCTTGCACTGCAGCAAGATCAGCATAAAGAGTCTTTAAAAGACGGCTATGCGGCAATTCTCTGTTTCGAATCGTACTGGTGCAAGATGATATGAGTTACACGATGCTGACTCCTTGAATGATTCAATGAATCGAACGGGCACATGCATAATTGTCCATCCTGCGCGTTGCTGCTATCTACTCGAATTGTGTGCTCAATGCGAGACCACGGAGTCCGTGGTCTCGCACGGATGCCGCTGTTAGTGGTCCCGTCGCAAATCCACAATCGCGCGTTCAGTCTGAACGCTATTATACATCTTAGCCGCACTGCCAAGCATCTTAAGCTTCTTGTTGGACGTGTGCACGTGTACAGTTCCCTGTTGTATTGTTACCGGTAACCGCACACTTTTCGTGCATTCGCAGTGTGAAGGTGTTTGCTATCTGCCGCAGTTCTCAGTGAGAATTTCTCATCCATGGGTGCAACTATAATCTGCACCAACGACCTAAACCAATTATAATGTGCACCACACAAACTTTGTTTTTACAACCGTAATTACCAGATCTTGTCAGCCAATCCGAACGCGTGCCAACCACTGGTGTTGAACGAGTTCCGGCAATTGCGAGCGAGCTGGGTCAGGTTAAATTTTGTTTTTCGCGCTGAGTGAAGACGTTCAGCTCCGTGCGTGTGGCTACCTGCTTAGTGTAACAAGGAGGTTCCAGTGATGTCCAACTTTGTTTTGGAATTACCGTCCGAAGAAGCATGAGGATACAAACTGGCTGTTTTTCCTGAGGAACTCTCCGCCACCATGTGTAGTTGCATGTCTGGGACAATGATGAATAGCTTTCAATTCTGACACCTCTTGTATGAGTGCGAGGGATGGCGATTCGCACCGCGTGCGGTCGCGAACTCTCGTGCGTTGAGCAGAATCATGCTTTGCTTTCTGATCTCCCATTTACTATTAGAGCAGTTGTATCTCAAGTCATTTTATTGCGCGTATGTTCGGTGACGATACGATCTACTACTATCTAATAACTTTCGTTCTTCCTAGCACACCGTGCGGATACTTTTTAATCTGAGAACTACGCAAAACACACATATTTCTGAAATGATACTGAAGTACATGTACTAGTAAGACACATACTACTGTAGTAGTACTAGTACTACATGTAGATGTAGTACTACTACTAGTACAAAAATCCTATGAAAAATGAAACACACATATTTCTGAAATGATACTGAAGTACATGTACTAGTAAGAAACATACTACTGTAGTACTAGTACTAGTACTACTACTAGTACAAAAATCCTGGACATTGTCGGACTCGAACCCACAACACACGACTTGGAAAAACACACTTTTACACTGCCCTAAGATCGGACGCAAAATGTACATTAGTGTAATTTAACTAGTGTTCGGGGTGTCCGCTACGCGGGCCCTGTGTGTGATCTGCTGTAGCACGTGTGAGTGATCCGCCTCCGCTCCCCTCCGGCGGAATTGTTATGGAGACGTAAATTATATGAAGTAATATACACCTATAAAAATTACGTAAAATAATAAACCACTCTTTACAACGGTAATTTAGCCTTAGTTTTCATGGATGAGCTCAGTTGTATTAATAGTTACGCTCATTAGAATCTAATTATGAACGTTCTTAAGCATATATAACAGTTTTCGTAAAACCAAACAGTATATTTTAAGTTATATTAATTGCGAGTGTAGTCTATCGAACGAACTTGTAGTCGACTTGAGTCGAAGGAAGTAGATTAGAAAGTTATTGAGATTGAATTAGACAACCTAAATAACACGAAGCTATTTATCGATATCCTACCGACAATCCTCCAAAGTTTCAGCTCCTAAGTCGCAATATTGAAGGTGGGCATGCCACAATCGTGCGGAGCTGGAGTGTCGTCGCGGAAAAGACGGAAAAGTACACTGTGATCCGAGTGCGCAAGCGTTTTGGTTGACGACGACGACCCAGAGGTTCTTCTTCAGGTTCCTCCGGTGAATCTTCTGCCTCGTCCTCGTCCAGAACACAGTAGGGTATTCCACACAATTGACCAATCACATCACAAGATTCCATGCAGCAGCGTGCCTTTAGCAACAATGCTACAGCAAGCACGTGCGAGGTAGTATCCAGTAGATAGACTGTGAAGTGTCAATCGCAACAATATTGTGAAATATCACTCAAAATTTTCTCGGTATACGATATTTTTGTGTGAACGCTGCCGTCTTCGTCAACGGTTTCTGGGTTGATAGCAATCTTGGCCGCCTTTCTTGATGTCACCCGAGACAATGCCACATACAGTTGTCCGTGAGCAAATACCGGTGATTCTAGGTAAATGCCTACGTGGTGAATCGATTGTCCTTGAGCCTTGTTGATGGTGATTGCAAAAGATGGTACAACTGGGAATTGCTTACGCCTCATAGTGAACGGAAACTCTTTATCTTCGTCGTCGCTGAAGAACACAATACGTAGTATAAACACTCGTTTGGCGCGTCGTGGTCAAGTCATTATAGTCGCGTCAATGCATTTTTTTCGCGTAGAGCTACAATTCGAAGCCGTGTTCAGTTGCACAAACCGTCGTCGCTGTATAGATTGCGAATCATGATGGTTGGTGTTCCCACTTTCAAATTCATTTTCTGAGGAGGCATACTAGAAAAATTGAGTGAGTTCAAGAATTATAGTTCAAACAGAGATTCATCTCCTGCGATCTCGAGGCTATCGTTGGATAGATACTCTTTTATTTCGCCCGAAAACGTTCAGCTACCATTTCATGGATTCTCCTGGCATTTGTTGGCCCCATAATCGCACGATCCACAAATTATTGATCTGGTAAATTTTCATCTCCAACCCCAGGTGGACCGCGTCAATCAACGCGTTTACAGTTCGCAAACGCCGGTCGTCTACTGGCTCCGGATCATCGCAGGGGTCGTACCCTTCATCATCCCGCAGTAGGGTAAAATTAGGGAATTCAACCTAGGCCTGGTCAGCAGAACCGTCTCCACCACTAACCGGTGGGTAGTGTATTTCAGGAAATACGCACATATCCCGAGGGAGGCAAATATTACCTTCATGATTTACTGGAAAGCGACCCTCGTCAATTTGGAGCAACAACTCAGAAAATTCAGCTAACTTGGCGGCATCATCTGGATCAGGTGTGGTTCGAACACGCATATTTTCAAAGAGCCGGATTTTCTTGAGGTGTCGCCACAGCGGAGACGCTTTAAAACACGCCTTTAATATTTCTGCGCGAGTTGCATCTTTCAATACAGGGAGAATATGACGATGGTCTCCGCTGAAAACAATTGCCTTCCCTCCAAATGGTTCTCGGTCATTATCCAATATCTCGAAAAGTTCTGTCAACAGCTTTAAAGCAAGACCGGTGCATCATTGGCGCTTCATCCCAAATAATTAATTGGGCTTGTCGAATTAAATTCACCTTTTGGGTCTGTTTGGATATACCACACGTAGCGTGTTCATTTGGCTTGAGTGGAATCCGAAACATCGAGTGCGTTGTTCATCCTCCAGTCAGTAATGTGGCTGCTATCCCGCTTGAAGCTACTGCGATTGCTACTCCATCTTCCAATCGAACCTTAGCAAGTAATTGCTCGAACAAGAACAATTTCCCAGTTCCACCTGGGCCATCAACAAAAATAACTTTTGAGCCACTTCTGGAGACTCCACAGCACTTATGACTTGGTCGAAAATGTCCTGTTGGTTCGGATACAATCTTGTTACCATTGCTGCCGTGATCTCCAACTGTTCCAATGGATATGCGGTGAGCTCTTGGTTTACTAAGTCTCCTGTGTCCTGTTCATTTGCATCAGCCTCCTCTCGATAGTCTTCAAGTACCGGCAGACCAAAGTTCTCCAACGTTTTTCCGTTAACGCGAAGAATATTGTCCAAGCTCTTCAGAGTCTTGAACTCAACTTTCTGATCGTCCGCATTTATTCCCATCTCTCTCTCTGGAAGTCTTCGCTCAGATCGCTTTTAAAGCGCTCCCATAATCCCAGTGGACTACCCGGTAAGGAGTATACCAAAGTGGTACTAAAGAGCTGACGTAGTTGATAGGGCATACGTTCATATGATGCCTCAAGCAAACACTCTTCCCACT
>NBNE01001189.1:0-13923 GCA_002215365.1 Phytophthora megakarya | reverse complement strand
CTACAATTTCCCATTAATTGCTATTCTCCCACCCTCAGTAGAACCCCCACACCAAAAACATTTTCTTCTCTTTCACACATTCAGCGCCTTCAGTCCACTCTTCGCATAAAATCTGATCACAACAAGTGGTTTGAACACTTCAGATCTACTACGTCGCTGAAAATTCTTTTATAGTAACAAAAAGATCACAACATTTATGAAAACTTTGATCTACGTATCGTCCAGTACACTCACTGCCATTCACCGCATATAGCATCATTATATTTCACGCCAAAAGTTACCTAAGTCTTCTGCTCACGTTGATAAAACGTCTTGTGAGTAGAGTTCTTCATAGCAGCACTGTCTTTTAACTGGCGACTCAGTAATTTCATCACGTGCGAGCCTTCTTGGATGTTCTCGATCGTGAATGCCAACGATTCGTTGATAAGGTCCAGCTTGTAAATGCTCTCATCGAGCAGATCGGACGATCTTCCTGTCAGCGCCGCACGCAGCGAATCATTTGACGATTCTACCAGTAGCAACGTCGTCAACATAATCCACTACTTCAAACCTCTCCTACTCTCAACTCACTGAGCGTTTCCAGCTTCTTGTCCAGCGGAATTGGCTGCTGTTCCTGCTGCGTCGCTGCGTTCTGACGGAAGACAAAAGACGACGACGGGACGGAACTGATGGATGAAGCTGCACGTGCAGCCGTGACGGCCGCGAGCTCCGTGCCGCGTTCTCTGGCCTCCTGCAGCTTCTTGAACGCGAAGTCTCTCAACGCCGAGGTGTCCATCTCTTAAATCTTTTTATGCAATGGATTCATGCAAATCTTTTTAGGCCATTTGATTGGCTGAATTTTTATATTTGAGCGGCCATCGCAATTGAGACCTTGAGTGACATCTCGACACTATGCGCACACGCATCTGGGAGGACGCCGCCGCGATGAGCATCGTGAGCGTTTTGGGCTTCATCATGAACGAGGACGGGGAAGTGGTGGGCTCGGAGCGCACGCAGGTGCTGTGCAAGCTCATGCCGTCCATCCACACGCTGTCGCATCGAGCGATTTTGGCGCTGCTCATTACGCAGCTCAGCGACGCGGACGCCCAAGTGTGAGAAGCCTAATAGAACTCTTTATGAAGAGTAGATGTTAACTATTACTGCTCTTGTGGACAGATTTTATGCGGAGGGCGGACTGAAGGTGCTGAATGCCTGGTTGGTGGACGGTGCCACTCGACGGGAAGCGGGGATGTCCAAAGAGAAGAAGCGGACGGAGATGTTTTCCCAAGTGCGGGCTCTGTTGAGGGTGAGAAAGTAGCAGTTAATGAGAAATTGTAGAGTTGGAAAGTAAATTATGACGCTAACTGGTCTATTTGTTCTTTAGATTCTGGACGTGAATGTCCAAACGGATCCACAAAGGAAGCAGAACTCGTATCTTACAGGCACCTTCGCGAAGATTACGGAACTGCTGGATAATAGTCCAGGTAGAGTTTTGGAGAAGATATATTCTCTGCAATATCTGCAACTTTAAGCTAATGCTTTCATGGTGCTGTTATTGCAGAGTATGCGGCTGAATGGAGTCGACTGAATATTTACCGTCGTCACTTTGAAAGCTCTTGTGGTGTGCCTTCTACTGTCAAGGAGGGACGCAGCGAATCCCGACGGCCTTCGAATAGTCATGTGAATGGCAACTCTCGCAATGGCAAATCTTCGGGTGAAAACTCGACGCAGAACTCGTTCATGTCTGCGACGACGACAACGACATCGACTAGTAGCACCTCAACATCTCGGAAACCTAGCATCTCAGGATCATCTACGGGATCCACATCTACGACAACCTCGAATACTTCCACGAACCGGATTGCTCCTTCCAACGTGCTACAGTATCAACAAAAAACATTTTTGCAAAAAGATAATGGCCCCGGTAAACAAAACCATGATGATCTCGACGAGTACGTAGAAGATGAAGACGAAGAAATGCTGCTGGCTGATGAAGATGTGATTACGAATGTGAATCAAGCAGCGCTGAGTGCTTCTCTTGAGCAGAAAATCCGAGGAAACGGACACGATATGCAGTATGGACCGCGTTCGCCGTGCCGGAAATGCAAGCGCATGGGCTCCAAACGATGCACCCACTGTGAATTCTGTGCTAAGTGCGCCCAAAAGGAACAGTGCGAGCCGATTAGTGTGACTCCAGCAACATCACCATCCGATGGCAATGACAACGGCCAAAAGGCGAGAGGAAATGGCATTGGGGGTAAATCGCTTTCGGTGAAGGACCGCAATGTACAAGTGCTCGGGTCAGTGATGGATGCGGCCATTTACCATGCCTTTCGACAGGAAGATTTCCACTCCGTGTTCAGTCTGATCCAGAACGGCATGGACGTGAATTTCGTACGAGCTGAGTCTGACATGTCGTCAGCTTTGATGGCGGCTGCCCACCACGGTCGTGATGATGCTGCCAGCAAACTCCTGAGTCTTGGAGCAAACCCATGCCTTGAAGACAAAACTGGAAACAAAGCGTGGAACTTTGCTGAACGACGAGGGCACACCGAGCTTATGGAAAAACTCAAGAAGTGCTGTGAAGAGTGGGAAGCGAAACACAAGGATGCAGATACCGAAGAAAAGCAGTCCAGTTAGCTTCACTGCTAGCTGGACCAGGGAACCTTCGTGAGATACCAAGTACTTGGAGAAATGAAACGCGTAGATTTTTGCTAGTCGTGTTTACATGACTGCAAAGCATTCTTCTTTATGGTTTATTGACCTCGAAACACAAGGATGCAGATACCGAAGAAAAGCAGTCCAGTTAGCTTCATTGCTAGCTGGACCAAGGAACCTTCGTGAGATATTAAGTACTTGGAGAAATGAAACGCGTAGATTTTTGCTAGTCGTGTGTACATGACTGCAAAGCATTCTTCTTTATGGTTTATTGACCTACTACTTGTCATTCGCTACGCTAGTGAGGTCAGAACTTCCAGTCGGGATCCACGTCCATAGCCCACACAAACTTCTCTCGTAGCGTCTTGGAGAACACTGCTGAAATCGGGACTTCGTTCTGCGCAATAGAACACAAACAAACAAATTAGTCATAGAGGAGCATACAGTTCGTCCAAAGCACGACTTACCCTTTTGCACCATGCGACGGTGATGCGCGGGTCCATGTAGTTAAGCTTGGACGTGCCGAGCGCGACTTCCTTGTTGTCCGTCTTGTCCTGAACACGCAGAGACAGCGCTTTGATTTTCTTTTTCCAGTTTTCAATTTTCTTGGCGACTTGATCAGCTGAAGGTGTCCGCTGGAACAAATGAGCCTGGGCTTTCTTTGCCAGAGCATCTTCGTCTTTGTTGTCCGACGCAGGTTTCTCCTTCTTCAACTTTATGCTGCTAACCTTACCCTTGGAAATCAGCGTTTGCATGTGCTTGAGATCCTTCACCTGATCCTTTAGCTGGTCAAGCTGTGCGTTCATCTTGTCCAGCGTAGTGTCAAAAGACTTCGGCGCTGTGCGCTGGTGATTACACAAAATGGCTACCTTTCGATTGGCATCATTGTACAGCACGACCTTCGGCGCCACTTCCATTTTACCCTGAGGATCCAGCTCCTGTCCTGAAAGTCCAGGTAACTCCTTTTCCAGCGTGAACGACGCGTTGAAAGTACGGAACACCTTCGCACTGAGACCAGGCATGAGCGAGCTTAAGTGTTTGTTCAGTTCCGTGACGGACAGCTCGTGGAAAACTTCCTCATTCTTGCCCTTCTTCGCACAGAACTTCTTCAAATTATCGTACACCAGTTTGCCGACGGAGCCATACTGCGCCAGTTCGACAGTGTTGTTATAGGGCATCGAGTCCTTTCCGAGGAAGGACAGGGTAAGGGCACAGTTCTCGTCGTTGAAGGACATGTGCTCAACACGTAGACTGCAACAACCAACAGTGTCAGCCTCGTCCTCACCCTTCTCATTTCCAACACGCAGCGCCAGGATATCAATGACCCACATCGCCGTCGAGCGCTGCTTTGTGAACATATCCGTAGCCTTCAAGCCTTTCGTGTAATCCCGTCGAATTTTGTCAATGCAATTCTTCAGTCGCCGGGCTTTTTCGTACTTGGCCAAGTCGGACTTGCCCTTGAAGCTCGAGCTGGCAGCAAAGAATACATATTTGATGCCGCCCATGACGTTTTCGTTCCAATAGGCTAGCCAGGATACGGTATCACGATGAATCACTTGCTTCCAAGCATGGCCTGGGACATTGCAAATGGGAACACGATCTGAAATACCGACATTGACCGTCACGTCCTCAGGCATCACACGTTCTTTCAGGGTACCAGTCTTCGGGTGTTCACCACGACCACGGAATAGACCAGGTGGCTCGATACGGAAGTTTCCCACCTTTTCTAAATGGCCATCTACAAATGCGAAGCCATTGGTGAAGACCTCCAACTCGCGTTTTTCCTTCTCGGGCTGCTTTTCCTCTTTCGTCATGTTCTTCTTCTCTTCTCGTTGTTTTTCCAGGTACGTTGCAATGCGTGAAAAGTCGCATCCATCAAACGTCGTGACTTCATGCTGTTTCCCAAGCACTTTCCTGAAATCCGTGAAGAAGTTCTTGTTAAAAATCTTGGCTGTCTTTGGGTTCCCCAGCTGCGGACCGTCCTTGGGGATAGCAGCATAAAAGCTTGCAACTTCTTCCTGACTAGGAGTGAGCTCAATCTCTTTTCCATTGTACAGTAGCGGGACATGATGAGGCTTGTACGGGGGCGGGAACATGACCCCATTGTGCTCAAGAGTCCGCCACTGGATGCCCTCAGGGAGCTCCTCTGCATTCCACCAGCGGAAGGCCTTAATAGCCATGTCCAGCCGTTCCCCCTTGGAATGGACCTTGAGTTTGCGCACATTGGCTCCTTTCTCCCTCTTCACCTTGGCTTTTCCATTGGAAGCTGAGGAATTGGCCTTGGTCTTCCTGCTCTTCGCAGCAGCAGAAGAGGACGAGGCTTTGCGCTTGACCCCTGTCTCCTTCTTCACCGTCTTCTTGACTGGCTTTGCTGTGCTATTGGTGGGTCTCTTGGCTGCCTTCTTCTTGAGCTGCACCAGCGGTAAACTGTCGGAATCCGAATCCTCAGCGATGGGTCGACGCTTCTCCTTCTTCACTCGAGCCGAGCCATTAACCGGTTTGCTCTTCTTCCGCAGCATCGCAATGGGGATCTGGTCGTCATCGCTGCTGTCCATTGTTCGTGCTGATGGCTACACCAAAGATAGTCAGAGATACGCGATCCTTGCGCTTCTAGAGCGAGGGAGAGCGCCGGAACTGCGCGAGTCGGTAGAAAAGCTCGTTTGACACCTTCGTAACCCGCTACACACGCAGATCCGCAGCCACCCCTTGACAGGAACGCACCTCGAGCCGCTTCCTGTCTCTCTATTACTGGCGACGCTTGCCGTCGCTGTAATTTTCCGTACACCACGTTTACAGCGTTCCACACGAATACCACACCAACATACGTATACCACACCAACATACGTATACCACATAGTTACGTTTGATACACAAACGTATCATTTATGTGCTTGTTTGTGCAAAACGTTTACAGCGTTCCACACGAATACCACACCAACATACGTATACCACGCCAACATACGTATACCACATAGTACGTTTGATACACAAACGTATCATTTATGTGCTTGTTTGTGCAATTGATTCGATGACAGCAACTTCTTGCGGTCGTCAACGCTCCACACCAACGCTCCACAAAGTACGTCACTTTCGATACTTTCGATATGGCAGGCGAGGATGTATCACAGCGCGTAGCTACGCAAGTGGCAGTCGCAGCGGCGGGCGCTGCTCTCGCCTATTACGTGGGCTCACGCAGCAAGACTGCCAAGCGCGCGGCCGCTCAGCGCCGTGCCAAGGCCGTGGCGGAGGCCCAGGCGGCCACGCTTCCCACGGATCTGGAGCGCCGCAAACTCACGTCGGTGGTGGTGCGCGTGCCGGCCACGACGGCCAACATGGGGCCAGGCTTCGACACGATCGGTATGGCGCTGGACATCTGGACGGAGATCTCGGTGGAAGTGATGGAGCCGCGTGACGGTGACGCGCCGAATGTTCGTCGCATTACGCTGACGAACGAAGGCGAAGGTGCCAAGGAGCTGCCAACGGACGAGAGCAACCTCGTGATCGTCGGCATCAAGGCGGCCTTCAAGGCGGCGGGCGAGGATCTGCCGCATCACCTCAAGGTGCATTGCAAGAACCGCATTCCCTTCGCGCGCGGCCTCGGAAGCAGCTCAGCCGGGATTGTGGGCGGTATTATCGCCGGTCTTGCTCTTGCTGGCATGCGGCTACCGGTGCACGGTCGTGAGGAGCTTCTGCAGTTGGTAAGGAGCTGTTGTTGTGCTAGTTGACTGAAATGATCTAACTCTGTTGCGTTTTAGGCTTCGGAGATCGAAGGTCACCCGGACAACGTGGCGCCTGCCATCTACGGCGGTCTCCAGCTCGGCATTTTCGCCGACGACCGCTGGTACTCGTCGCGCGTGCAGATCCCGGACGGTCTGCAGTGCGTCGTGTTCATCCCGGATTCAACGGGACCCACCAGTGTCGCGCGTGCTATCCTGCCACCAGATGTGCCTCGCAAGGACGCCGTGTTCAACATTGGACGTGCCGCTATCTTTGTGAACGCGTTCCGCTCGGGAAACCTCAATGAGCTGCGTTACGCCACGCAGGACATGCTACACCAGCCACAGCGTGGCGCCGCGCAGTATCCGCACTTGGAGCCGCTCATTAAGGCTGCACTGGAAGCTGGCGCGCACGGCTGCTTCCTCAGTGGTGCTGGTCCGACGGTCTTGGCCATCACCAGCGGCCGCGCCGGTGACATTTTTACGCAGCAGTTGGCTGAGCGTCAAGAGAACAAGGTGGCCAACGCTATGCGTGAGGCTGCTGCTGCGCTGGACGTGTCTGGATGTGTATTCATCACCAACCCCGACCACCGTGGCGCTTTCATTGTGCGTGCCGAGCCGCAATTCTCGGACCGCTCTGTTGCGCGTTACGAAGGTGACGTTGCCGATCTGTAGAGTGCTGTGAAGTACCAGCTAGGAATGAATTGGAATGCAGATACAATTGGTACTGAACGTGTTGCTTCCGCTTGAAAGTCTGTCATCTTGTTGACCAAAATTCTTCTAGGTTTATAGACTGCACGTATGTGCTTTTTTGCGTTACTAAGTAGTGTAGTGTAGGACTTCTGGGAGATACTGCTGGACCGGTCACGATGAAAACGGCACACATAGGATAAATTACGAGGTGGTTGTCCTTCGAACGTTGAGTGGCCGAAGCGGGTTGAGCTTCTGTGACTTCTTGCGGTTGGTAATGATTAGCGCCGTCAGCATGCTGTTCGCATGAACTGATTCGTTGGCGCCGGTCATTACTCCTTGCTGTCCATGTGAAACGGAAAGGAGCGAGGCACCTTGAGGGAAAGCACTTCCCGTTGCGTCAGCCACTGCGTTCAGGTCACCCTGAAGTACTCGGTCGTAGCTCATGCCAACACTGAGGAAGCAACCAATGACATCCTGAAGATCCATAGTCGGTATTGATATCCGAACTGCATCACGAAGTCCGCGACGCGCTTTGGGAGCCACACCACGAGGTGAAAGAGCCATCATGTGCAATCGTTCGCCTAGACGCACCTCAGCGCCCAAGTGCAGCGAAAGATCACGTGCCGACGACTCCGGTTGCAGCATCTGGTAGCGCGAACCATTCCGCTTGAGACCACGAGGTACCGCACCACGCCGTTCACGTGCAACGGGGTAGTAGGCTGGGAGCAAGTTCGACTCCAGATTGAATTTGTCTGGCCGCTGCGTCATCTCCTTCAGAATACCATGGGTAGCGTCGTTAATAGCTTCCAGTGCAGGCTTGTGGTCCAGCGCAAATAAGTCGCGGCCACTCGCCTTCGTCACGACGAAGCTTTTATCTGTTGCATCGTAGCACGTGAACAACGCCTGCGCAACCTCCACACTTGGGCAGCAAATCGCAAAACAAGCGCCGTGCTTCGTCACGCAGCCTACATTGCCTCCTTCCGAGCACAACTGAGTAGCGTATCCGCGACTACTGGCTGAATGTCGAGATGAGCTACCGCCTACGACTGAGTAGGAACAATCGACGATTTCGTTGATAGCTCGCGTGACTTGTTCTTCCTCTCCATCTCGTTGGTCATCAACATCATAGGTGTCATCTTTACCTCCCATCACAGTCCACACGAAATCCGGACTCTCCTCCGGTTCCATGGCTAGCATTCCCATCCCGTCAAGGAGACATCTCCGCGCTGCTTCACGTGGACTCTCCTTGTCCAAATCCGCGTTCAGGATAGCGTACGATCCTTCAGGGTCGAAAATTCCCCACAGCCCAACAGTAGGGCCGTGAGCTCCAGTATTGCTGTGTTGCCGGTGTCGTGAGCTGTTACTACTGCTCTTACTCCAACCCAACGCTGGAGACGACGCACCGACATACACACCTGCGCTGGATGTACCACCCATGAAGAGTGTATCTGGAGCAGCGCGAGCCAACGCTTCATATACTGCGGCACCATTGTGATGATGCGAATAAGACACCAACATAAAGTGAGGGTTCTGATCTCCTAGTGCACTCACGAGCTTCGTAAATGCAGATGTGGCGGCTGCAAAAGTGTCAGGATCGTTCGACACAGTGCTTGCAACTTGAACATCGCATTTGTACACATTTGCCATGCGAGGAATGTGCGTAGAGCGGCTTCCAGCAATCTGGCTAGCAGTAAATTCGTTGACCACTGACGAGAATCGCGAGGATGCACCAGGTGGTGAACGGCTGGAATCTCCATTCGACATGAGATAGCTTCTTGCCTGCAAGGAGCAGCTCGTGCAGAGTCGCGCATGGGTTTCTGGCTGAGCTCCAGGCTGTAAAGTCCACTTACGACTACACTGACCACAAACAGCTTCGCCACAAGACCGGCAGTGATGCTTGGATTTCAGCATCGAGAACGAGCAGATACAAATGGCGCACTTGTTGCTACGTGCGGGTTTCCACTGACTTTTCGGAAGCACTGCAATAGGTCGAAAGAGCGTGTTGAACAGCAGCTCGCGAATACCAATCAGTCTCTCTGTGAAATTGGTGATAATCTTGGCCCCAACAGAGCTTGCAAACTGCTTCTGAAAGTCGATCACCATCATGCACGTCACTTCATACGTGCCTTGGGAATCGCCCGAGGGCGACACCAAATAGACTCCCTTGTTGATCACGGCGCGTTTGCACTTGGCCACACTAGGAGGGATCGCCACATCTTCTCCCGCAAGGCGAATGGCCAGCTCGTCGCCCTTAAACGATTCGACAGAACGGATATAACCGTACCCCCGTTTCCTTCCGTCGGCCATTGCTTCGATATTCGCATATTCCACAAAGAAGAAATCGACTGGCTTTACGAATCGTCCCGCAAAGCGACTTGCATGCCACTTGACTTGCAAATGGGGGAACGATTCACTCGAGTCCTCGCCAACACTCGAGGTGTCATCATGACTTCCACTTGTAGTCGTGGTCGCTGATGCACCAGATGGGAATAGCAACGTCTGTCCTGAGCTCGTCGTTGTTGATGGTGCACGTTCCGGCAGTTCCATACGTTTAATCACCGCAGCATGCAGCAATCCTGGGAACACCTGGGACTCAATGTCATAGTAGCTTCTGGAATTGCTCGGCGTGAGGTATTCCATGATCGTTCCCAGATGTGCCTTCACCTCACAAGACACACGAAAGTAGAGCTTCGTCGACGCATCTTCCTCGGACGGGAGCGTCGCTGGTCTGTAGATATGCACATCTTGCGTGCGTTTAGCCAGTTTCCACGCCACTTTGCCGCACAAGTTGGCTACATCAATCGCTTCGTGGGCTTTCTCCTCTAGTCTCAACGCAATGTTGGCCACGTCCTTATGCACGGAAGAAGCAGGGGAACTGGCGGTAGTGTGTCTCTTGTAGCTCTTCGACGACTCCAGCGCGCTACCATCGAGCGGTTGCGAGCGTGTGCTGTCCATGAGTTCGTCCACATGCAGTCTGCCCTTCTCACCTCTTCCTGCTCGTCTCCTGTTGTCGCTATTGTCATTTTCATCATTTTCGTCCTGGTTGCTTTGCTGCGGATCACTGTCCCGGCTCAGGCCCTGTGCGCGCGGGTAGCTGCCGAGCGAGAAGGTCATGTCGAACGAGCTGGGGCGCATGGGCTCCACGGTGTCCACGCCGTCCTGATCCACGCCGTCGAGACGGAAGCGGTCCATGTTGCTAGCGACTGGAAAGGCTGTCTTGGGTCGTCTGTTGCGTGCGCTATAGACCACGGATTAAAGCGAGAATTGCACGGTACGAAGCACGAGATCGCGCAGTTTCCGATACTGTCCACGTTGTCCTCTTCTCGGCGCAGTGACGTCTCCAGACACACAGAATGGGGACAGCAGCGGCGGTTTCTTCCTCCTCGTCGTGCGATTATAAAGTGACGGATGTCAGCTGTCGACGCACAACTTTCACTTGGATAAACTATGGCCTCACCAAACGGTCCGACCCCTCCTTGTCGTCCGATCGTGCGTCTTACGTTCCGCAAGTTTAGTGCAAACAATGCATGAGTGAGTGAGTATTGTATTCAATACATTGGAGCCCCTTAATGCTGCTTTCTGGACTGAAGACGCACCGAAGGCCAAGTACTAGGTGGGGACTGGGGACGTGTCCTCCAGCTGGGCTTCGGATCGAGCGAGCCACTTGCCTACGATGCAACTCCGAGTATCAAACAATGCATGAGTGAGTGAGTATTGTATTCAATACATTGGAGCCCTTAAAATGCTGCTTTCTGGACTGAAGATGCACCGAAGGCCAAGTACTAGGTGGGGACTGGGGAAGTGTCCTCCAGCTGGGCTTCGGATCGAGCGAGCCACTTGCCCACGATGCAACTCCGAGTACTGCAGTCGACGCGTTGTACTTGAGTCATCGGTGGCTGATCGCGCTACGAAAGAATACCGGTAAAATCCACACAACGACATGGCTGCAATGCTGCAATGCTGCAATGGTGCAATGGTGCACACCGCTCGTCAAGATCGCGTTAGGACAGATGGATTTTCCGTCGAGCTGCTTCGTACGAAACGTGTTTGTCCTGACAAGTCGTAATCTTCACACTGTACAGCGTAACCAGAATTTCGGTTCTTCAGGTTACCATGCAACGTATGGCTAGTCGAGCGTGGTCATTCCACGCACGAGAGAGCGTCCCAAAATTTGACCCGGAAAAGCTAGGCCTGTTGTTTCAACGAACGAGCATCCCAAGATCCGGAATGGCGTGTTGCACCGCGCCAGTTAACGAACGTGCTGTTTACTGTGTTCGTTGGTGTCAAGGAAACGTGAAGTTGCTCAGGTGTATGATATTCTTTTCCGCCTTAAAACTACGTCATTCCCTATCGTGAATACTACGAAGTAAGACGCAAAGGTGCCACGTCGCTTTGATATTTCCTATTCCGTTCACTGTTAGTATCTTGGCAATACCTGCTGTGACGTTATTTGTGATTATTTTTGCTATTTGCCAACTTTACGCCTTGGGACTTACCTCGTTTTGCCAACTTTACAACTTTAC
This sequence comes from Phytophthora megakarya, assembly GCA_002215365.1. NCBI lineage: Eukaryota > Oomycota > Peronosporomycetes > Peronosporales > Peronosporaceae > Phytophthora > Phytophthora megakarya. Next base: position 2,354 of record NBNE01001189.1, on the reverse strand, counting down.
GCCAAGTTGACAGGTTGGACACTCGTGGGCCTGTAGCGCCAACAGAAGTAAAGCCGCTGGTGGACACGACTCTGCGACGAAGGCTTCGCCGGTAGTGCATGAGAGCGCTCTACAAGAGCAACTCCATGGTTTTGTGAAAAATGTTGCGAGCTGCGTTCACGTCTCGGTCGAACACAGCTACACAGCTGCTGCACCGAAAGACCTCGCTGCCGCCGAGGTTGTTTTTTATGGCCCGCAGCCCGAACAGGTCTTCGACGTGTAATCCTCCTCGCACTCGACCAGCCGCCCGCCCGCTCCATCTTGTACGGTGCGCGCAGAAATGATAGGGGAAAAGTCATTTTTGGTCTTATTTTTATCAAATTAAATCATACGAACCTGGACGTTTAAGCCAATGCTATTGCTAACATTGTACTTTCGAATTTGCAGAGTACCTCTCAAATCGAACCCTAACTCCTGTTCTCGAAGAACTGAATCCCTACTATGGCACCGTCCATGGCCGATCACCTGCTCGCGCAGGAATATTCCTATGTCCGTAGCGCGGCATCCGCGGTACTTCCCGAACCCATGGTGTCCGACGAAGGTGCTTTACAACTTGAAGAAGCTTATGAGCGCAACGATACGTCTCCGAAGGAGTATTTGTCGTTGATAACGGCGCAACGCCATTCACGCCTTCTTCAGCGCGTCATGCGGTCATTATTGAAACTGGATCGTATTGCTCGTCTACCCCGCTCCCCGTTGTCTTGAAGTCCTTTCTTATGGATCATAGTAACAGTGCTGTCAAGGCGGTACTGGAGGAGTATGGTGTGGCACTTGTGGAGTAAAAATACCCTCTGGGGGCGTTCTCTTTTCCGTCCGCTCGCTGGATGAAGTCCAGATGCTGGTCGGACAAGAAGTGATGGTCTTGGGAAGCAAGTTCAAGATCAAGACACCCTCAGTGTTTCTGAACAAGTTCTACTTGGACGTTTCTGTCGTACATACTACCGATGAGACCAATGAGCTGTTTTTGGCACTCTGCACTCTTGGTGCGCGCCCGTTTTCCACGAGTCCGCGCGATGTGCCTGGAAGCCCAAGTGGTAACTCCAACGTGGCCTTTTTACTTCGGCTGCTAAGTGGCGCCACCATGCTTGCAAGTCCATGGATTTGTGCAAACCAACTAGCGTTTGGTTTGCATTACTACATGGCGCATGGTAAACAATCTGTTCAGCCACCAGCTTGAGCTACTATATATCGTCAATCTTGCTACGCAGTTGATCTGCGTGCCAACGGACACCAACAAGGCTCTGCGCGGAATGGACAAACACAGATACGAACTGCTCCGCCGGAAGGCGCACCACGTGCGTCAAACGCAAAACCGAAGCGATGGCAAGTTTCTGCGGCAGAAATTGAAGACAGTATGTCTGTTTCCGTGTATGCGGGAACACACCATGGGCCCATTAGTGACAATGGAGAAGTCGATGACCCTCACTCCACGCCTAATCACCCAAGGCCGGTAATGATGTTGCCTGATGTGTCGCAGGAAGACACGAGCATGGATTCACTAACGAATAGAGATTGTGAAGACCAAGATGTGGGCATGGCTCATCATCTCGAGACTGGTTTTAAACGGGTCAAACCATCCTACGCGGATAAAAACCCCTTTGATGCCCTCTTGTCGATTGACTGTGACTTCCAGGTGTTTCAACCAGAAGTACCGAGTGAATTGGCACAGGGTGTTCTCAGTGTGCCACATTTGAGGGCTGTAAGTACTACACCCTGCCCACTTCCAACGAAAAAACGCTCTCTGACCCTTCCTCAAGCATCCGAAGAAGTTCTCCTTTAGAGGAGGCGCTCCGAATATCAGAACAAGAAACTCGCTTGCTGGTTCGCCAGGATTGCGTGGACGTTGAAGGTCTGCTGCATGGATCCAAGAACATGGACCAGATTGTCAAATCGATGTGTGAGTGTGGTGAAGCGAGATCTGCGAAAATCTCGTTGATGCAGGTCTCGATACCACTGGCGCCCAGACACCGACTAACGAAGGGGGTCCTCCGATGATCCGTGATCTGGTTGTGTAGTTGCTCTCACCTTGTGTACCCGACGGCGGGCGGGTTACGCTCTTCTAGGCGACTTGTGAGACATCCTTCGGTGAATGAGATAGCGTGGGACTTCTTCACTCTATCTCGGGGTAGTTGATTCCAGTCGCGGGCGTGTCCTTGAGCCGCGATCTGGCTGCCTGGTGGTCGATCGAGGTCTTGTGTGGGTCCAATGTTGGAGATCTGCCCCCTTCCTTTGTGTTTGCTTGCCGCTTCCTATACCCCAGTCCTGGATCGCCGTTCTCCTCCGATCTCTGTCCGCTGCCTTACCATGGGCCTGGA